>VZTL01016620.1:13859-37179 GCA_013400535.1 Scopus umbretta
AAAAAATTGCCAGGCCAAAATGGGCTGTAGTTATCTTGCCTGTATCTCTGAGCTGTGCTGTAAGCCATGCTTTCTAGAGTGAGGATCGCTGGAGATGATCCTGTAATTTTGAATTCAGGAGTGTTTAATACTTGTTGCTATTGTTTTTTGAGGAAGATGATTTTGTTTTATTTCTTTCTTTTCTTTAAAGGGAAAAGGAATGGTGAGTTGATGTGAATTAGAATATGTATTTTTGTGTTGACGTTTTGCACACTGTAAGCTGAAATGCATCGTATACAAATTTTGCTGTAATTATTTTCATGCTGTAATTGTTCTGTCTTCCTGTTTATAACGAGAAGTCTATGTTTGATTTGCTGGCAGTATTTGTCACATCAGATAAAATGTCAGATTATTCCATGCTTAGACTTCTTTACTGCCAAAATAACAGCTTAAAGGGTTAAACCCCCATTGTCTTGGACTGACTTGTTCCCAGTTTCAAGCTAAAGGATTTAAGATAACATATAATGCCTGTCTGAATCAGTAATGTGTTATTGCCTGTTGCACAGTTAAGAAGCCTCTGACTCTGGTTACTAGCCTCTGCTGCCCAAGCACTTGCTTCCATAATCAAGGGGATTATAACTGTCTTCTAAACAAAAGACTGAAATATATCTAAAGAGTATTTGGTTTAAGATCCGTGGTTTGCTTTAAATGTAAACATAATAAAGTGATCTAATACCTGCACTGATATTAGACTCTTATCCATCTGTTGCACCACGTCCTCCTGTTAGGCAGGGTTCTGTCCTGTTAGAAACCATACACTTGACAAACCTGGGGAGAGGCAGTAGAAATGCATAACTCCGGGATTATGTTGAATTAGTCACTGTCGTTTCATGTCCATGCCTCAAACTCGAGGATTTTTGATGTGCTGAAACTGTAAAATGGATTGTAGACAAATCTTGTAGACAGTTGGGAAGTCAGAGTCCTTCATGTCTCTCTAGCCAACATAACAGCACTAATGAAGCGTCAAACACTAGCAGCTATATAGAGAAAATGTAGTTCAGGAGGAAACTGTAAAAATGCTTCTTTGAATACTGTCCCATTCTCTGTCCCTCTTACTAAAGTAGGTTTTCTGTGAAGCCATGAATGTTAGCTTGCTCCAGCTCCAAGCTACTAGAAAAATGGGCCTGCATTTATTAATGCTGTGCGTTTTGATGCAATGATTTTTTTTTTGTGCATTCGCTCTGCTGACTGACCTTAACAAGTAAGACCAACTGATACTTGAGTTTATAACGAAATGCCAACAAATTTGATACGTTAGTCTCAGTGTGAAATATTGATTCTTCACTGGTAGTGTGGGAAGGTAATTTCAATTGAAAGGTAAGTTCTGACATGTTCACATTGAATTCTCTAGTTTTAGTGTCAGATTTGTTTAGTGTCGTGTTGGTGCTAGGGTATATGCATTGTGCTGTGGGGAGAAGTGTCAAAACACTGTCCTGTGTAAAGCAACATTAGTTGTCTTTTCCTTTAGGTTATCCTGAATGACTGCAGCGGAGGTATTGCACTTGGTAATGAACCTGTGGGTAGCTGCCTGCTGCCCTTACTTCCTACCCTCCCTTGAGTAGCCTGTACTTCAGAGCTCTGCCTTGTCCTAGCTAAGGCAAGTTTTGTCTGTTCTACTGGCCTTTCCTAGTTTCAGTGCCCTGCAAAGGCTTTCTAAAACCCCATCTCTAAAGTGTATATTGCAATGATACAGTTTGTTAGAGTAACTAGAACCCTCAAAGTACAGCATTTACACCTGGTATGCTAAGGAGATTTGTAAGGTGACCAGAAAGCCCCAAGTTACAGTGAGAAGCTAACAGTAGTGCACCTTTTCTGCCACGTGAGGGAGGGGGTGAGCTAGTTTTCATGCTAGCTCACTTTTCATACTCCTTGAGAAAGCTTATAATTAGTCATTGCTAATTTCCCGATTCACTTGTACATGCAAATTCCAACAAAAACTCGAATCTTTTTTCCTTGTGTGGAGTCCCTTTTGCCATCCAGTAGAGACACTGGTTGTTCTGTATGACAACTCCAAACACTTATCTTTTATGCCTTGCGGAGTGTTTCAATAAATTTCCTTCTACTTGTCAGGTGCCTTCAAAATCCAAAGTAATCCTGTTTGCCAAGGTGTAGTAAAGTTCATCAGTTAGCCTAAGACAGAATGTTTGCAACAATTACAGTACTTAAAAAAAACCCAATACCTAACCAGCATCTGGAGTGTATATTAATGTTAGCACCTTGCAGTATTACATAAGGCCCAAAGTATTGAATCGGTAGTAATATGAACTGTTGTTGTGCATATTGTATAACTTTTTTAATTCTGTAAAGTATGGGTTTTTTCCTTCCTTCACTGAGATAAGCTGTCCACGTGATAAGAAAAAACAACTTGTGGATGCTGAGATGAATTTATTTGGAATTTACTATACTTCCATTTCACACTCTTTTCCATTTCACACTCTTTTCCCTTTCCCCCTTTCAAGATAGCTAGTAGGATCCGAGTGATCGCAGTTCTCAACGTGAATGTGAGATGTGATCCCAGGAAATACTCTTTGCATTGGCAACATTCTCCCAAGGGTTTGTCCCTTAGAGATTCTACCATTGTATCTGATGGGATGGATGCAGACTAGTTTCACACAGAAGCCTGGTGAAAACAAGAGGGAAAACGTCAGATGGCTGATGAAGCACTTACTCTTCACTAACTCTGTTTCAGAAACATTAATGTTTTCTGTCTTGTCCTTTCCACTGAGATAGCAATAGTGGAAATACCAAAATAGCAAAGACACTGTGGTCATAAAAAATAGAAATAGCGGTTGGAGTGGTTGGTTTAGTGGAAGAGAGAAGATGAGAGGCAAGGAGGAGGTGGGAATTCCTGCTTTAGTAAAGAGAAGAGCTTGAAGACATTCTACAGAACTCAGTTATTTGCATTCTAACACAGGAGCAAAAAGTTCTGCATGTAAATGGATAGAAGATGCAGTGTTTCAAAACATGAACCTTGCTTAACTACTTGGCTAGCTGCAAGGTAGTACATCCTATATGACCTCAAGACAAAGAAATATTAAATGAAAAATAGCTAGTTACCTGATCCCCTGATTTGGACTCCATCGTCAATGGCATTTCCGTTGTGGAAGATTTTAATGGGTCCGGAGAGCTCCCCAGAAAAGGGAGCGTACACGGTTGCTCCATCAGCACAGATGACATCCACGCCTGCGTGCTTTCCTTTACCATTGCGTCTAAAAACAAATACGTAATTAGAGAAGGCTCTTTCAGACCTAACATTATAGAGATCAGTTAGCAGGCTACCAGATGTGGAAATGGGTTGTTTGTAGCGAGACAGTGTTGACATAGTTGGCTGCCTGAAGAATCTAGAAAGTTTTTTGGTGTAGATGATGTAATGCCATGTAGGGCTGATGTTCGAGTTAGAGTTGCAGTTTTGCAAATTGCAGGGAAAAACTTTCTTCCAAGCCTTTAAATAGAACTGTAGAATCACAGAAATGTTGGTTGGCAGGTACCTGTGGAGGACATGAAGTCCACCCTTCCACTTGAGTCAAGACTTCCTAACACCAGGTCAGGTCTGGCATGGCTTATTCAGAGTTGTAAAAACCTCCAAGCACAGAGGTTTTATGAACAATGCGGGCAACCTGTTCTGGTGCTGCATTACCCCTGTAGCAAAAATGTTGCCTCATGTCCAACCTAACCCTTCAGAGCAGAAAGTCTTAAATGGCTTAAACAGATATTTCAGTGGAGCAGCAATAAAACCTCATGTGTTCCACTTATAGTACCTTGGAGCTCCGTAGTATCCGCAGCCATACTTATCACAGCCTCTTATCTCGTTTGTAGGATTCCCGGAGCACACTGTCGCCCAGTGTGTGTCTTGTTGTGGGAATGGTGGAACAGCTTTGAAACACAGAAAGAGCACATCAGAGTTAACTTTTAGGTTCTGTTGAAGTGTTGCGTGTTTGCAACCACTATGTTTCAATTTCTGTTGGGTAGAAACATACTGGAATTACATCCCACGTGTGTAGTTGAATGTTTCCTCCACAAAATTTGTCATCCTTTAGGAAATGTAAAGAGCATGTACAGCTAAGACCAGATTGTAATGTTTCTAGATGAAGGTTATCTCGTATAAGGAGCATGCGTTAAAGACAAATTCAAAAAGAGTACCGCTGTTCCTAGAGTGCAATCTGAGGGATAGGAAAAGACTTGGGTTTGTTTCTTATTCTATGCCCAGGCTGATGGGACTGGACTCCTCAAGTCCTCTTCTCCCTTACTACCCATGTAGTATTTATATTTACAAAGAATCATCCTAAAGTCTGCCAAGATGCAATACCGAAAACCTTGCTAGTAGTTATAAGGGTACAAAGAGAAGGGATGCCTGCCTCAGTTTATTGCTGAGACTTGATGCTGCCGTGTCATGGGGGGGTAAGAAATACACCTTGATAAGCTGATACAGTCTCCTTCCTGTAACACTGTTGCTGTCAGAGAGAACCTAAGACAGAGGGGACTATTGCTATTTGATATTGTTGTCCTTATTTGAAATGAATTAGTAACTTAATTTTCATTCATTATACTAATTCTGGGAGGGTTTTTTTGGTGGTGGTGGCTTTTAGGTTTCAGGTTTTGTTTGTTTTTTTTACCAGGCGTAAGTAGTTGAGTAGGATCAGAGTGGTCGCAGTTCTCAACATGGATGTGAGAGATAATGCCAGGGAATACTCTTTGCATTGGCAGCATTCTCCCGAGTTGTTGCCCTCTTTGGATTTGGCCATGGTATCTGATGGGGTGAATACAGACGAGCTTTACACAGTAACCTGGAAGAGATGGGAGAGGAAGCAAGGTCAGGAAACATCAGCTGCAGCTGTTCTTGGGGCAAGCAAGAAACTTTCTGTGCTAGCCTCTTACTGGAGACTGTAATGATGAAACAGAAACGTAGTCAAGGTACCAACAATCCTGAAATCAAAATTACTTGGGTTGCTGTGGAAAAGAGGGAATTGGAAAACAGGGACTGGAAGACATCCTCTGAGCAGAATTGGGGGTGTATTTCTGATACTTTATTTTTACTGTTTCATTATTATTATTATTATTAGTTGGGGTTGTTTTCCTGCTACCTGTTTTTTCAACTCCCTTCTTCCCTTCTCTCCGAGAAAAGCATAGGAAAAGGACTACATCCTGCTGGTGCCGATTTCTGGTGCTTTTTAGCAGCAGTCTAGTTGTGCTTCAGTGAGGGAACTAGAGAGGGTGTGAGATTAATCAACACTTTGCTTGAATTAAAGAGCCACGGAAACCTTACTCCAGCAAATAAAGTGATTATTTTTGCGTGCCTTACAACATATCTGCTGTTATTACTTGCCTTCTCCCTTGATTTGGACTCCGTCATCGATGGCATTTTTGTTATGAAAGAATCGAATGGGCCCGTGGAGCTGGCCGCTGAAAGGAGCGTACACCGTCGCTCCGTCAGCGCAGATGACATCCACGCCCCCGTGCTTTCCTTTGCCACTGTGCCTGAAAACATAAATTTGTAATTAGAGAAGTCTGTCAGGCTTAACGTTGTGTATAGATAGATCAGTTAACGCAGTACGATAGCTGAAGCTTGTCTAACAAAATTTTTGCGCCTGCAATGAAATTGGAAAGACATCTTTCATTCTGGCAAAATGTTTGTATTGCTCTGACCCCCTTTAAAGGGGGATGGGATTTCAAATTGTAAGCACAGTTTTAATTTTTCCAAGTTCATGGGACGTTTCAAGCTCTTATAGAAAAGTACCCCTGTTTTACCCCAAAATACATCTGTGCTGGTGTAAAATAGAATCCTATGTTTGGTGTTTTCTCATTTAGAAATTTAGAAGTTGCATGATGAGGATGGACACTTCTTATACCGCCTGAAGAGAGGAGATGACAGGAAAACACAGGGAAGGCAGGAGTCATTCTATGCATAAAAGCGTTTTTCAGGGAAAGATAACCTGTTCTGTTATGAGGAGCCTACGTAAAGACAATGATGCTGGCAGACCTTTAGCCTGTGTAAATTAATCTACTTAGCTTCCTGTAAGCTGTTGCTGAATGTTACTTGAATATCTGGTCTATAAGCGACACAAATCCTCGAAATATTTTCCTTTCCACTCTGGCTGCTAATTCCTGTAATGGTCTGGCTTCTTCATCCACGCGTCAGTTGGTAGCGGTGGTATTACCACACTTCTGCAAGTCCCCAAAACGAGTAAGAGAGTAAGCAGACACCGGTATTCTCTCATTCTAGGTGTCAACTCTGATTAAACTCTACTCTTTCTCCCCTCTGAACGTTTCATTTGGGAAAGCAACAGCGAACCCCGCTGCTCCAGGCTCCCGCTGCGTTACCTGTCGGCGCCGAAATGGCCACAGCCGTATCTATCGCAGCCTCGGATTCTGTTGGTGGGATTCCCGCTGCAGATCTGTGCCCAGTGTCTGTGTTGTTGTTGGGGCGGGTGTGAGTCCAACTGCTTGGCAAAAACTTCACGTGCAAAAGAGGAAAATGGGGAAAATTCAACCATGTTCCTAGTACAGTGCAACAGAAAGTGTTAAGGTGCAAATTAGGGTGTTCAAAGTGGAAGACGTGAGCTCATGGGAGTTTATCATTTCAGAAACTGTAGGCTAAAGAACGTTGTACAACCTGCTATATAGATTTGATCCCTTTTTCTTGAGGTCTTATTTTAAGGCACATACACTAAAAACAAAGCAAAGCTATAGATAAATATCTTTAATTTGTGAAATAAGTCAAACTACTTTCTTCACAAAACCTCTAAACACTTTAATATGTGACTCTATGTGCAGAAAGTCAAACTACTTTCTTCACGAAACCTCTAAACATTTTAATACGTGACTCTAAATGCAGACCTAATTCCATATTTTGTCACAGCTGTGCACATTACCGTAAATCTTCATAAAACTAGATTGAAAAAACTTAGCGTTATTCGCGTTTGAGTGAATTTCAATAATTTGTTAGTGTCTGCCTAAAACCAGTCAAGACCAACTGCAATATAACAATCTCAACTCACCAGTGGACACCAAGCTGACCAGAGCGACCAGACTGAGAGCTGTCATTGTGTGGCCGTTTCGCCGGTGTTCTTCGATTCGATCAAAGACGTTGAGCAGTGGCCGCTTGGGGTATTTACGTGTTTTTGAAAAGCCAAGTCTGTTGTCTTGGCCAATCAGTCTTGAGCAAAGTATTACAGCTCCGGGCAGATGGTGTTGCCATATTAGGCACGGAGGATGTCTACAAACTCTAACAGTTCTTAGAGCTGGTTGGGAAAGACGGATAAAATAATTGGTTTCTTAGCACGCAGTAACAGATGGAAATGAAGAATCCCACATTTCAGGAAGCTCTGGTTGAACCGTTTCTTAACACCTTTTCTTCCCCATTCCTGAAAGAAAGGCACATTTAGGCCAAAAATGGCAGGAACCAAGAATATGGTCCAGAGGATTGAGTTGGAGGGAAAAGATGGGCAAAACTCCACGGTGGATGTAACCAGTTTGTCCTTTTGCTGCTCATTCCAGCACCTCCTCCCCAGGTGTATGTGCCCATGAGAGCTTTCTGACAGAGTGACAAGAGAACACTCAAAGTTGTGACACGTGGTGTAGCATGAGTATTCACTTTGGCTAAGAAATGCAGATGCTTTTGCATGGAAAAGTGTCGTCTTCCCCTGCCCAGCTGAAATTACCCCCTAGCCTGGACTTAAATCCATGAAGTCTTTTCACTGAAACCCTAGGTTTTGGCAACTAAATTCTTACTAAAACATCTTCAAGTTCTGAAACAAACAGTTGCAAACCCAATCTGCATGGCATAACCGACACGGAGTTAAAAATTCTAGATTTTAAAACGATTCATTTAGCATCTACTTGTTTTCAGCTATTGTACTAAAGTTGGCTCCTCAGAGTCTCTCTTAATCCTTTAGTTTGATTTTTCTGCACTACTCACAGAAAGGCATTAATTTTCTTTACGGACATGTCTTAGTTAATATGGAATTTAAATGAGTCATGGTGCCTTCACATAAACTATCTGATACTCCAAGTTACAGAAACCCCTGGAAGTCCTGCAGGTTTTTATACAGAGGAGAAACGGTTGTCTCTCTGCCCCACTTCTAGTTTGCAAAGAGCATCTGTGCATTGTGTTCTCTGAAAATCCCCACAGAACAAGCAGCCGGGGACAGATTTTTTGCTTGTGGTTCCAAGCTTTTTTTTACAGCCAATATTTAAGCCCCAAGCCATCTTTTAGCCCTCCCTGGGGTTATTACAAATGGCTTTGCTGATTTTACCCCTGCTGCTTTCTCTCCCATCCTGCCAGAAAGAACTGCTGGTTTTCATGCTCATAGCCACCAAACAAATATTTATCTAAACGTTACGTCCCCTCAGTCTAGTTTTGGTGGGGCTTTTGGTTGTAATTTGCTCAACAGAATGGAGGCTAGACTTACAAATGATATGAAGTGCTGGTAAGAGCTCTCGGTGGGGATTTGGGATTTGGGGATGCCGCTCACCCCTGAGCTGAAAGACGGGGTATGTGTGTTTGCGTGACCCTTGCCGGACACAGCCGTTGTCGCTGCAAGCTGGGAGAGCTTGTGCCGTAGTAATAGCCTCTCCAGCTTTCCAGGCTTGCTCACCTTCACGTGGCACAAGCTCTCCGCAAACGCCTTCAGCTCTCCTTAGCAGAGAGAACCAGCGAGGGAGGCGGTATGGGTGGCATCTTTCAGTGAAGATTTCGTAGCATAGCAGCAGTAAAGTATTTCCGAGCTTGGCTAGCTTGACGCTAGCTGCGGTAAGCTTTTTTTGCCCTGCTGGAAACAAAACCATTTAAAAATAAAGACTTTATTAGGGTGGTGGCTGGCCATTCCCAGTTGAGAGGCCTGCGGTGGGGTTTCTGCAATAATGATCTCTCTCAACCGGATTTTATTTCTGTTTTATTCCTGGCTGCCAGTTTGCACTAGTAGAGCTTTAATACCTCATTACATAAATTTTACCTGGGGCAGACCTGCCTTGAAAAGCTAACTATTTTTGTCTTACTTTCTGACTTTTTACTTACTGACTTTTGTGAACTCACATGCTCCTAATTGTACCAAGGAAGGCGTTGCAGCATCTCAATCCACTCTACAAAGTCTTGCGAAGGAAAGGCCGGGTGCGAAGCCAGCCAAGCTGGTGGGCATGAAGAGAGACGTACAGCTGCGTTACAGGTGCACAGACGCTGAAGAAGCTTTTCTCCGAGTCCCGTTTTGCAGTCTGGTGTTTTGTAAAATGGCTCTAAGCTACCCGTTCTTTGCAATTTTTTTCCGTCTCGTTTGTGTTACAGAGCGGACTCCAAATTGCTCGTAGCTGTGTACATTTTTTGTATTTTCTCCCTAAGAGATCTTAACTTGCTCTGCTCTTTCTAAAACATGTCAAAATATCATTTGCTACAATAACATGTCTAATGCACGCCTGGTAAAGTATACTTAATAAAACGGTTTTCAAGTGTACGCTGTTGCCCTTGAGATTTCTCGGTGCGTTCCCCATCTTCCCTGGGTGACCTGGAAGGTGCAGACCTCTCACCCTGGCCACGAGGAAGCTCTGAACCGAAGTCGGTGGCATTCCCGCGTTGAGCAACGGAGATGTTGATCTAACAGTTGGTCGGTGCCGTTGTGAAAGAGGCGACCTGGCCGCTTAGCACACACTAACAGAAGGATATGGAACAACCAGCCGGCGTTGCGCGGCCCCTGGGAGCTGCAGTTGCACCATTTCCTTCCCGGCGGCTGGGAGCGGGCAAGGAGATGGAGAGGAGCCAGCGTGCAGGGCTGCGAGCAGGTGGGCTGGCTTGGGAAATGCGGGCTTCTTTCTCTTGCACGAAATGTGCAAGTTCCCCGTTTTGCCCCTTTTATCTCAGTAGTAACCTCCCTGGCTGTGTAAGTCCCTTCGAGGTCTTCTTACGGGCTGAGCAAGAACGCAGCGGGCAAATGCCGGTGTTCGGGCTGGTATCGACAGGCAGTGAACGAGCGAAGCCTCATGCAGTCCAGGAGAAATCCCTATTTTGCTGTTCAGCCTTTCCTAAGCTACTGTGACTCTGCTGTGTGAATTATGTAGCGTTTCAGGAGGGTCCACTGCCAGTTACCAGGGCTTTTGGATAGATGGTATCCGCCATGCGTGTGTCTGTATGAACCTTGCAAGCGTTAGACTAGTCCCTCTTAACATATTAATTATCTTAACACTGCCTCTTAATGGTAAAATGATGGAATAAGTTTTTTGGAGGAAAAAAAAGCCAGAAAACTGTGAGACACACCTGGGCAACGGTAGTGGAGTCCCTGAGCAGAAAGGTCAGCAAAGCCAGGGCAAATCCAACCCCCCCCACCAAGGCTTGTGGTTTCCTTCCAGCTGTGCTGCCGTCCTCCGTGTGTTGCCCACAAGTGAGGGCTGGTTTCTCCATCGTTTCCTTCACACATGTTTCAGCTCGGTGGGATTCAACCAACATCCAAAACCGGATGATTTGGTCCATAAAGTCCTTCCTCTTTGCAACCTCTGTGGGGCTGCAGCCCCGGTGAACTGGGTGAGTGAGAGCTGCACAACTTATTTCTTGGTCATGTTACAATATCATAACTGTAGGTTTGCCAGGCCTGTTAGCGGGCAACTGGAAAGATAAATCCTCTTCCTAGCTGTATTTTAGAGAGCAATTGGCTTTGGCCTTCTTGGCTAGCCTGGTGTGTCAGTGTGGGAACAAGTCAATGCTGAGCACTCGCCTCCTGGCTGATCTGTGTACAATATGTTAGTAAAGAACCTTAAAAGCTGTTTCTCTGGGAAATAAATGATATTCTTTGTGCTAATCATTAAAAACCAAATTATGATTTAAAAATTAACCTTCGAAGAATTTACTTGTGCAATTAGCAGCACAAGCTTTCATGGGGAAAATCAAGCTGGCTCAATGTAAACCAACTTGCACTTGCCGTTTATTCAGGTTTCTGATCACTTGACGAGGCTGAGATAAGAGGAATTTTGCCACAACGATTAATTAAGCTTTGCTATACCCTGCTTAGATTGTAGTAGTGCTGGAAAATCAGCAGGTCGCGCTAGCTGATCAGCCAAAAGGCATGGTTGCACTTGTCTTTTGAAAACTGGGATTTTAGCCAAGTGAAACTTAGGTGGAAGTGTTTCTTTTTTTGCAGGGAGCCAACTTCATCACAAAAATTTAAAAAAAAAAAAAAAATTGGTCAAAACTGGAAAACCCTGGGGACTTTTGCTGACATGTTTCTGCTTTCAGTATAAGGAAAAGGTTTTTCACAGAAAACTCAGCTGTATTGACTCGCCATCAATGTCAGGTCGCCCTTGCAGGTTCGGGATGTGTATTTATGTGGATGTGCTGATGTTTCATTCCTAGCAAAGTTAAAGTGGTTCCTGGGGAAGGTGAATGGGACACAGCAGGTTAAGCACTGTTCGCAGATTGTAGCAAGTATCTTTCTGTAGTTCCCTAGAAAAAAGCAAATCTGCTGTCAGGACACAAGCAGCTCCCACTGAAGCAGCTTCCCTGCTTATCCGAGGCTGCAGTTGCATCAGTAAATACGTGAGCGTGCCGCGCTTGCAGAGCACTTCAGCCCTTGGGACTCCCAGTAGCATGTTGGTAGCCTTGGCCTGAAAAGCTCTGTCCTGTTAACAAGAGCTGCTTGTTCCGGGAAAGTCTTCAGCTGATTTACTAATGGAAAGAAATGCCTCACTTGGACAAAAAGAAACCTGGGTGTGCCAAGGCAATCCTGAAGCAGGAGTCTGGGGAAAAGGAATGAGTTACTTCATTAATGTTGGTTTATGTTTTTGGTGACGGGCCCCAGGAAAGACCTGAGTTTCAGCTTTATACAGGTTTTTTCTCCCCAGATGCATTAAAAAAGCAGAACCCAGCTCAAACTCTGTGACAGCACCAAAGAAATTCAAAGCAATTTGTAGTGAAGCAGCCCTTTAATGTGATTTTCCATACGCAAGCACAAGTGAAGTTTCTGGCTTATGGACGAAATCTTCACGTTTGGCTGCAAAGAGAGCAGCGAAGTCCAAGGCGAATGAGCTGCAGCACGGCTCGCTGCGGTGCTGCTGAGCGTGGAGGACCCACCCCATCCCTATCACTTGGCCCTTCCTCGCTGCTTCAGCCTTCATCTACGAGTGCAGTGATGAGCAAGATGCAATAACAGCTTTACAGCGTGCGTTACACCTGACTCGGAGTCTGGTTACGGTCGGATAACCACCAGCATTTTGTTCGTGGGTATTTTGTAGGTGGAACAACTCTGTGAGGCTCAGTGGCTTCCGCTCTACTACAGTGACTATCTATGCCTGAGCAACTTAGTGAACACCCAAATGGGGGGGCTGAAGGCTTTGGCCCTGAGGCACAGCTGCCCGTTTTACAGGTTGGGAGTAGGATCCGTTAAGTCACCGTTCTGGATATGGACATGGGATGTAATTCCTCGGTAGACCCTTTGCATGGGCAGCAGGATGCTGATTTTCTCTTCGTTCTGGGTGGGGCCGCTGTAGTTGATGGATTTGACGTGAAACATCTTAATGCAGAAGCCTGTTAGCAGGGGAGAGAGAAGAGGGGGAAGCTGTTGCTCCCATGAAACGGTTTAAAAGCCTGGCAAAGCCATAACGCTCAGTAGCAAAACACAAATGACAATAAAAAGATAAGAGATTCAGCAGCAGAAAAGGTTACAGAAAATGCTGTGATGCTCCTATAGCATGAGGAAGAGAGAATAAGAAAAGAAGTAAATTAACATGGAGGAGGGTGGGGAAGGATATTAAGGTGAGTAAAACTGCATGAGCAAGTCAGAGGCCATTCCTTTAGTTATCTAAAATGTGCAAAGGGACTAGCTTCACCCTTTGACTTTTTTAATGAAGGTGTAATCCTTTCAATCAGTTTTCCTCCATTAGCAGAGCCTGGATTTCAAAGCTACAGTTTTTGCTTGGATTCACGTGCAAGCACACTGCAGTTTAGGTTGCATTCATGATTTTTGGCTCAGTTTAAAGCTCTATAAATGAATCAGAGCACTTTGCAATCAGGCTTTGTCAAGGTCTCCGTTGTTGATGGCGTTGATGTTTCCGTAGGGCCTGGCTTGTTTGTTGAGCTTCCCCGTGAAGGGTGCGTACACCACCACGCTGTCCTTGCACACCACGTCCGCTCCCCTGTGCTTACTCCCTCCTCTGAAGAAGAAGAGCAAGGCATGGTAGCCCACCGTGGAGCGCCTTGCCAGCTAGAAACCCTCCTCTCCTCTTGCCCATTTTTTTTTTTCACATTTATTTTTATTTTAAGGACGTTTCAAGCACAGCCATCTCCTGTCATCCCAGCCCAGGACCAGGGGTCACTGTATCTGCTGCAGTCCTGGGAGTCACAGCCTCTGATTTTGTTTGCAGGTTGACTTGAGCAGATGTTCACCCATTCTGCTGCAGCAGCTAGAAAAGAAGAAAAGAGAAGAACAGAAGATGAAACCCACAAACTAGAAAGGGGATTTCCCAGCCCGTGTTCTTTAATCGACAGCAAGGCCCCTTTGGACTTTGCTGTAACCATGGATCAGGCTTCAGGGAACTAGAAAGTTGCTCATCTTTTGATACAAGTTAATTTTAGGGATGCAATGAAACAGCATTTTTTTTGTTTTATGCTTTGTCAAATGACGTTTGAGGCCACTTAAAGCAGCGACATCAAAGCAAAAAGGCAGAACAAAGAGATCTGGAGGGGACACCATGGAGTGACCCACTCCTCTCCCATTGCCCCAGGGCAGACGTGTTGCACTCACCTGGCAGGCGTGGGGCTGGAGCTACGGGTTGTCTCTGCCTGGGAGGTAGCCTGAGCCACCTGGGATCTTGGGATACTGAACCGTAACTGCAAAAAACAGGGCTGAGAGAGACCCACCAGGTCCATTCCTATTCCCTAATGTGGGATCCAGTCCTAAATAAAAGCTGTCATCTAGCTTTTACTAATTGCATTTTCTATCTCCCAGTGTTTCCGTGTCACTGTTTCAAAGTAGCAGCCAGTAGGGTAACATCCTCATATTTTTTATTCCAGCCTCCAGCTACCATCACCCACAATCAAACCCATGCTGATCCTACGGCCCCGGCGATGTCTGAGAGGGGGAAGACACACGGGAGAAGCAGCAAAAAGCAGCTCCTGACTTGGTACCTTCCACAAGCCTCTAACAGCCCTGCTCCCCGCACCAAATCTACTAGGGCTTCCCATGGGATGCTCTAGCAAGAATGGGGTTGGTCTAGCAAGAAGCAATGAGTTGAGGTTTACTTGTGTGCGTGAACATCTGGGCAGGCACCGTCCCTGTTGGGCTCTGGGAGTAAACAGGGGAAATGAGGTGCTGGCACTGAAGGTCTGGTGCTAAAAGGGTGCAGGAAATCTCTAATGCCTTCCTTGAGCAAAACAGCCCTTTGTTCTAGGTAGTCTTCATTTATGTTGATGAACTGTGTATTCTTTGTGAAATCAAAGGTGATGACATTAAACTCAGAAACATCTCTGGGAACACTCCACGCTCAGCAGGCTGAACTTTAAGTAAAAGGCTTTTAAGAAAACGTGCATGCTGTTAGTAATTGATATGCCTCAGCTGATTCTTTCTTATTCAATCAACATTATTTCTCCAAACAAAATCTTGCCACAACTCTTTACCATATCTAAAACCGATTTTTGCGTGGGGGTTTCTATGCAATGTGAGAGGGGTTATTTTCAAAAGCAAAAAATGGCAGAGAACAAATTGGCTCCTAAATCCTTACAGATACACTTCATTTAAAAAAAAAAAAAAAAAGAAAGGAAAAAAAGAGAAAGAAAAAGAAGGCAGGTCACAATGAGCAATGTTTAACAAAATTCAGCTAACTCACCACTGGAGATCGCAATGCGAGGATGACTGCTGTGACTGTGCATTTTCATGTGCCTTGAGAGCTCTGCTTTCAAAGTGAAAGGTCTAAAACACTTTGCTTTCTATTTATACATCCCAACAGAGGCTGTATCCAGATTTTTCCAGCCAATCAGGAAATTTATGTGGCCTTCGTTCTTTCGCTTGCAGATTCAGGCCAGCAGCAAGAGCTGACAGCAGCCCTCGAGGTGTACCACCAGCCTGGCTAACGGGCGGTGTAGAGGCTCCAACCTATTTAGCAAGAGCAGCTATGTGGTTTTGTTTGCTTTTGTTTACACCAAAACCATGAGCACTAAACCCAAATTTTAAGGACAATTTGAATTATTTATCTTCATTCCTACCTGTTGCACAATCCTGCAGTTTAGCAAGTTAACTTGGGTGGAGAAAGGGAAAAGAATTCAAATGAGCTTAAAAAAATATCTGGGCAGATATATACCTTGCCCTCCCACCATGGCTGTTGCTTCATGGAGGGGAGTTCAGCCAGGTGGACACAGCTCTGTGCCACGCATCACACCCAAAATGGAAAAATCTGCTTAGGCAACCCGTGGAATGAGATCCTTGCACCCCATTTTGATTAGCTGGCTCTATTAATGCATCCCAGATATTACCATGTTGCTGCTGCTGAACCTTCAGCATTAACAGTGGGAGAGACACATGTTTACAATCTTCACTGTGCCTGAACGGAAAATGTTAGAAACCCTATAATATTGTGGCTGAGCTAAATTACAGGAAATTGAAGAAGAAGAGAACACTGGAGCACGAACAAGGCCACCTCGAGCGTTGTTTGTGGAAAGGGAGGGAATGCGATGCCCTGGTTTACAGCCAGGATCTGGCAGTTGTTTGTCTTCTCAGCTCTTTGGCCGTCCGGTCTGTGCCACTGGGAGCCACTGACCATTTTGTTTCCCTGTGCCATAAAATCCAGGAGCCTGGGTTAGATATGGCTTTGGGTCGGGGCTCTCAGCTGGGATGCTGTGCCCTTGCTGTCGCTCTTTTGTGGCACCAGATAGGTGAAGACTGGCCTTACATCCCAAAACCGAACCAAGAGCGCTTCTGCTGCACAGGATTCACACCCATCTCTGCCCGTGATGGAAAGATCAGCCGGTGTTGGACGGCACTGAACAGAAGTTGTATTTCAAGGGAAAAGAAGGTGAACCCATCAGGATGTCTTCAAGATACACGGGCTGCCTCGTCGTTTTCCCTTCTCCCAGTGAAGCGTCATCCAACTCATGTCTGTCATACAGCAACAGTGACAAGGTAACAGCTTGGCTTGGACAGAGCAAACACCTGAACCCAGCTGAAGCCTGGTTGGAGTGGGCTTCATAGCCTCGTGGAGACCATGTGAGATGTTTCCGCTCCAGACAACCCACTGCAAATGAGCAAGAGGAGGAGGAGGGTTGGGCCAGTCCTGCTACACCAGGGATTTTAAACCTGCACCACCTTCCCACACCCCGCACTCCCTTTTCAATCCCTGCGTGATGTTTTCTCCACGAGAAATACTCCTGGTTTACTGTTTTCCTGCTCATCACATGTTATGTGTAGAGACTGGAAAAAAGTCTATTCGACAGGAACATTTTGAAACAATACGTTTAGACAGAGTATGTAGGGAAAAAAAGATGACAGTACCTGGTGCTCTGTGCAGTGCTCCTCATGCCCAGGGTTCAGCTGAACCAATCCAGATAAAACTGCATTACCTTAAATTCATTTTGCTAATTACTAATTTTGTTAGAGACCTACCAACTGAGATCAAAGAGAAGAAAAGAATGAGTGAAGTAATTCTGTGTATTTCCTCAGAAAATGATCTTTTTTCCCTAATTCTGTTACCAATAAATATCCTGAAGGCCAGATACTTCCTCAGTCTGAAGTTGCGGTCTCAGCTTAGTGCAACGGAGGTGGATGTACCGTGGTGAGATGCAACGGGAGAACCCACCAGCTTCAGGGGCACTCTTCAAAAAAAAATGCTGGGAAATTTGGGTTAAGAGCTTTTTAGAAATCTGGATTCCCAGGTTGGATATTAGTTTCTCCAGGGTCTTTTAATAACCTACTGCCTGGCTGCCTCTGGTGTGTGGAGAACGGGAAGACTGCTGAGGTCTGCCAGGGCTGACTCCCTGCACCCCTCCGTGACATTTTTTTGGCTTTATTTTGATTTTGCTCACTGAGTTGAAAAGTTTTTCCCGAGCTAATTGAGTGAATTAAACATGGTAAAGGCTAAATTATTTGCTGACATTTTGCATTATACCCTGAGAGAAAGCTCAGGGAGGCAAAGAGTGATTAACGTAGATTTTGTGTGAACTGTGCAAGAGCAGCGGACGCTTTGCTCGCCTCCTCTGTGCCCGCGTTTCACAGGGGTTACAGCCTTATTCTGTGTCGGAGCAGCATTCCGAGGACTGAAGCAATGCAGATAACCTAGCAATTTCTTCACATTTTGCTTGTTGCCAGCTGCAGCCAAAGGGGTTTTTTTTGTTGGTTTTTTTTTTACCTTTGCAGAAAAACAGGTTGCAGAAAGGTGGCAGCGATTGGCAGTTGCTTAATTTTGCATTGATGGCAGGTGTGTGAAAGAGTTAAAGCAGGAGAGGGGGGGCAAAACCAAGGGCAGGGCCTGTGTGAAGCAGGCAATGAAGGGCTCCCTGGGGAGGAGATGGGGCTTTTCCTCATCTCACATGGTGCTGGGAGCCACTGAGAAATAGATGTTAAAATGCGTGCGTGGGAAAGGCAATCCACTTCAGCAGTAGCTGCAGAGCCTAGGTACTGTGTATGTCTGGAGGGGAAAAAAAGAAACCCCAAACGCTGCAGCTTTGTAGACTTTGCAGGACACCCTGTGGTTTCTGAACACCCACTGTGCTCCGTTTGGGGGTAACAGCAGGGGAGGTGGGTGTCTGGCTTGCAAAGGGGTGAATAAGTAGCAAAATGGTAAAATGCCCATATGCAAGTAAGCACCACAGCACAATCAAATTAAAAGTAGTTTGAATAAGATCAAATTTAAAAGACAATGACATTAAATCCTAGCTCCAAAACCCATCAAGTGCACTAAAAGCAATTTCCAAAATTGTAACCGTGCTGGGATCTAATAAAGTTTTCATTAAAGAGGAAGTGTTTGACTCAGCCTGTCACTTAGCAATACGAGGGGTTTTTTTCCCCCCTGTTACAGAAGGGATGCAAATAGCTGTAATAGCTTCCTTTCTGCTTTACCAAGTACCAAGGCTTGACTGAGTTTATTGGCAATGCTCTAAGGGTTGTGAATTCTCAGCCCAACTCGCTTATGCTAAAAATGTTCTTTGTTCCTCCCTCCCACCCCTTCAGTTTTGAGCTTTTGGTAACCCAGGTATGCTGAAGCTCACAGCCGGCTCTGCTTTACTGGAATTGCCCAACCTATAAACCCAACAGGCAGGACCCTTCTCACTTTCTTCTGTGCACTCAGTACAACTTGAAACACTGAAATATGCTTAAAAGACCTTCAGGTTAAAACAGAATAAAATCCCTGGAGAGAAGAGAGGGCAGTTTGCTTACCTAAATGTCAGGGTTTTGAAATATCCAGATTTTGCAAGATTCTAGTTTAATTTCTGGGGAAGTAAGCTCCAAGGCATGGTACTACAGATGTCTATTATCAATGTCTTATTTTTCTTCTCTTTTTTTTTTTGATGGTGGCAAATGCCACATATGAGCTGTTCAAGGAGGTGACAAGCTGTGATCCCATGTGCCAGCACACTTTACCCTTGCTCTGCTGGGTTGTGTTGCCCAAGTTTCCTAGAGACTGCCAAGTGCATAAAAGAGGACCTGAATGAGTCAAAAAGCTGTCTGTGCAGATAACAACTTACTGCTTCTGTTAATCATGCTTATACATAAAAATTAATTGGAAGAACCAGCCACTGTAGAGAGCACTCTGATGTCCAGAAGCAGCCATGTCATCTTCCTCCTCTTCTCCAATAGCATCTTGGATCTTTAAAGGAATAGGAACTAATTTATCACCCAAAAGTCTTTTTTTATTATTATTTTTTATTTTTTTAAGAGGTGACATTTTTGTTGTTAGCATGTAACGGATTTCTGAAATGCAGCATCCAGCTGGTGTAATGGGCACTGAGGGAAAGGATGGTAATGAAACCCAATTTAACTAATGAGTGTAATTTAGAGAGAGACATTATTGCAGAGTTTTGCAGGAAACAGTTTAGAAACATTCAGCCTGTGGAAAAGAAGGGTTTTGTCGTTCCTCAAAAAGCCTTGCTTCAATCTGTAGAAACACATAGTGGTTTTTTTATTAGTTAATGTGAGCAACTGAAGATGCTGTGTGCAATCACGAAAACGTCTCTCCAGCGCTCCCCAGCTCACGGAGGGCTGCCTCCGGGCTCTCCCGCGCCGTGCCCCTCTGAGCCCAGGCAAGGTGCGGTTTGCGAGGCTGTGAACCCGGTATTTAATGTAGTCCGTTGTTAGCTTCAAGCCCCAGAGTTTACTGTGCCCAGCTGCCTGTTGGCTCTTGCAGAAAGAAATTTCTTTGGGGTCCCGGGGCCCCGTCAGCGTGACAGGGTGCAATGGGACAAGCTGCAACAGCCCCATGTCCCTTTCTCCCCCTGAGATGCATCAGCCCCGAGATGCCCCAGGGTAATGGTCACCCTCTGTGTGTTCTCCATCAGTGGCCTTGTCTCTGCTCTTGTCCTGTTGCTGGGTTTGGGAGTACGTTGGTATTTTTTTTGCCTTCCAAAAAGCCTACTGAGCAAGAGCTCATCTCGGTACAGCTGGGCTCATACAGGAGAACCCTGTGGAAACGTGGTCCCAGCCAGGTCTTGGCTCTGGACACCTGAAAAACAGGGAAGGGGAGCAGTCATCCCCCAGAGCATAAAGGTGTTCATGAGATGAACTGGACTGTGCAGGGGACGGTGAAAATGTCTGCACTGCCACTGCCCTCTGTCAAAAAGCAGGCGAATACCTCAGTCCTGCTGAGCCACCCTTCCTTATCCCCCTGGATCTTTATATCTGCCTATAGAGAGAGAGATAAAATGTCTCTCTCTGTGTATATATATATTTGCCACCTGTACTGCTCCTTCTCTGATTAAGGGAAGCCCAGCCCCGCTGCTGGGGTTTACGCGAACGCTCCCCAGCATCTGCCCACTGGGACTGGCAAGAACTGGTGTGTGCAACCACGGCCGTTCAGATGCCCCATGATCCTTTTTTCTTTCTTTTCCTGCTTTCCATGTGCAACCCCTCCCATGCCCACGTGCTGAGGAAGGGGTGCGAAGTGCAGAGTGAGTCCCCTGCCCCCTCCGAGGACGTGCTTTCCATCTGACATTAAATGCTGACCTGGCAGCCGCTACGAGCAGAGGTTTGTGGGCAGAAATGGAAATACTGCTTTGCTTTTCCTTCATTGCACATCGACCTGCTCCCACTCCTCCTGCCCTCCAGGGCTGTGCTCCAGCACCTTTGCTTTCATTCGGAAGACGGAAGAGAGACATTTATCTCGCCACAAATTGTTTAATCCAAAATCCCCAACCAGGTCTTTTGGTGCCCAGGATCCCAAATCTCTCCTGTCCAGGTACCGCAGCCTCCAGGATCAGCCCACAAACAACTTCTCGGTACTTTGGCATTAGCAGCACGGAGAACTGCCATATACTGGGTATTTAAATTTGAAAGCACATAAAGATGACTATAAAAATAAGTGAAACAACTGTTGTGGTGATGGTTACTTTCGTGTTCAGCGGATTTTCTTTTACACTTTAAAAGGAGCTGTTGTTGGATTTTAAAAAGCTGCAGACAGAAAATACGGTGCAAGAGTTGAGGCTGGTTTTGCTGACAGGCAAAGGCAGATACTGCCTACCCTCCTTACCTTTGGGCTGGCCGAGCCCTGCCCTCTCAAAAATAAAGACTGTGTGAGAATGGCCCCTTGGCAGGTCTCTGAACGGAAACCATATAATTATAAACCACTGTCTAGCCTAAAGTACTGCTAAGTGTTTAAGCTATCGTATTTCCACAGCTCATTCAAGGGTATTTTTAGTGTTGGTGGAGAAAGTTGCTGACTCTAGGTCAAGTAATCCCTCCTAAAGTCTATGGTCCTGATTCAGAAAAATTAACCATTTGCTTAAACGTTTGTTATGATGAAGCCCCTCTGCCTTCCTCTGCCCAAGCCTTTCCATGGAAGAGGACTGGGCCTGGAGTACAGATATGGAGAAAGAAGACCGGCTTGCATTAACATTCACAGTCGAAAAGTCTGCTGCTGCTAAGATATAGATATGTCTAGATAGCATTTCTCTTCCACACTTCCATTGCACATACCTGCTTTTGCCAGAGTGGAGGCAAGCAGCGAAGGAGGTGCTTCCATAGGCAGTGCCTTGGCCAAGGCTGTTCTTGGCTCATGAATCCAACTGTGCAGCAGCGCTGGCTCAAGAGCTTTGATCTGTTTGTTTTTAACACAAGTCTCTTGCTAATGATGAGAAGGCATCGTTAAACTGTCGCTCACCCAGCCAGAAAAAAGCCAGAAGCTGGAAGTTTGCATGGTATTTGTTATCCTGTTTGTATGTTTGGTGATTTATTGCTCCAAGGTCATAGCTGATGGTCCCCATGGCACCACCCTGGTCCCTCATGCTCAGGGCTGCGTAAAAGCCCCCTGAAGATCTGCGCACAGGGTGAGCAGTCTGGTGGGCTGGACCCGCAGGAGGGTGAAAGCAGCAGGGAGATCACACTGGCCAGCACCACGGCTGAAGGGCTTAGCCTGCTTTTCATAGGTACCACGGAGGAGCAAACTTCCAGGGGACATCTGAGGAGCATCGCTGGGTGATGGAGGAGAGGTCTTCTGCACACAGCCAAGCAGGGGACAGGGCAGGGAACCAGCTGGAGAGTTTGCTGTTGGCAGCAGAGGCGAGTGGTGCTGGGAGGTCGGAGGTTGGTGCTGACGGCTTGACAGCATGTGTGAGACGGCCAGTGTGGCAAAGTGCTATGAAGAGCCTTGAAATGGGGAGCCACGGAGAGGGGAGTGATGTGGCTACGTTGGCAAGCCAGAAAATGAGCCCAGGCTCTTCTGAGTGAGGAGACATCCTACCTTGGAGCCAGAAACACTGAAGCCAGAGTGGACTATTGAAGTCACCCAAATGAATTCTAGTTTAAACTAGAAAAATCATCCCATTTAATTTAAATACTGCCAATGAGTATCCAGCAGTAACTTCTTCTGGGCAACTAACCTCAGACTTGAGGACATCAGCACAGCCACGGTCCCCCTTGCTGCCTTTGAGGTGACACAGCTGCTTAGGGGTACCTTAAACGCCACCTCCAGCGGTATCAGCCCCCCACTGCTGAACGCGTGCTTCGGGTTAGGTAACTATGCTGCACCGTTAAGAGAGGGCTTGCAAATAACTCCTCCTTGCGCCGTTAACTCCACAGTTCATCCCCTGTCCTTGTATTTTATCACTTGGGTTGCTGACAACTTTCCCGCATGGCTTCTCTGAGAAAACAGGCTTTCCTGCTAGGCATTTCCCTCTGCTGGCGCATGAGGGTTAATTAAAACCTCCCTAGGCGTTGTCGTTTTGATGCAACAAAGGCTAGGGAAGCTTTTTTTCCCCCTTCTGAGAAACAATCAAGTGTCTGCAGGTAGTCTGCATGCTCCTGCAGCTCTGGTAAGAAATTCCTACGTGTTTGCAAGGTCCTTCTTGGACACACAGCTTTGGTTTAGTCAGTCATATTGTGAAATGGGGGAGACCTGTGGCTCTGGAAACCCTCATGGACTAATGGTTTGCTATGGAAAACCCAGAGCGCTTTATCTCAGGCCATGGTTATGCAGCTCCGGAGCTGGATGATGTCTTTTAGTTTTGCTCTGTTGCCCCTCAGAAGCAGACCATGTCTCACCAAGAGCGGTGGGGTGAACCCAGCTCACACAGAGCTGTGGATCCCCAAAACCTGGTGCAGGGAAGAGGATGCCCTGGGCTGTTTTGGCTGGCTGGTGGGTGCTCCTCAGGCAGCGAGGGGTGCTTGGGCCCTCTCTGGTGTTTCTGACGCAGATGTGCCCAGACCAGGAGTGCAGGACACATCTCCCCTGTTTGCTACTGTACGCTGCTGCAAGACTGCCCCCTGAGCCACCCTCAGTGATACTTGGGCTAAAAGATGCTTCATTTTAATTATTGCTGGAAGCAAACTTGCCAGCTGCCCATCCACTCCTAGCCCTAGCTGATGCTGGATTTATCATTCCTGGTACCCAGAGCAGAGTTTGCACCACCGGTCATCCCTAACTGGGACGAAAGCTGCTTTCAGCCATGTTGTGGTTTCACCTGTGCTGTACAACTGGGAAGACATCTTCAGGAAAAATTAATTTCTCTTGTACAGGACAACATACAATGTATGCAACGTGTCTGAAGTTTGTCTGAAGGACTCCTCTCGGCAGTGTCCGGCAGAGGGTGCAGTGGCTTTTTGTGTCTGCACAGCTGGTTTTCACAGAAAGGATGTCTTCATCCCTCACTTTTGTTTACTCTCTTTTTTTTTTT
>VZTL01016622.1:1735-21885 GCA_013400535.1 Scopus umbretta
GCCGCCCCCCCGCCCGTGCAGTTTAAAATAAATCCAACAGGGGCCGTGTTTGCTGAGCTGATTTGACCGGTTGATACAGATAGCGGCGGCGAGCCTCCCCGCTTGTGTGGAAAAAGACTATTTTAAGTGTCATAATTAAGTTTAGAAGCCTTGTTTGGGCTCATTCACTGCTCGAAATAAAAAGGACTGGCTGCTTTTAGAGCCTTTCTGAAGGGGTTGGCTAAGCGCCTCTGCACGTTCGCTTGGAGAAGAATGTTTTCTTTTCTAGTTTAATATTAGAAACTATATTTTTACTTGTTTAAACCGGATTTGATTATTCCTGTGGAGATTTTTTTCTCTCGCCCCCCCCCCCTTCCTATCGCTCAAATCTTTGTTCATTGTTCATTGACTGTGGCAGGCTGCTTAAATGTACGGAGAGAGGGGGGAGGCCCCCTTGCCGGTTTGATGTTGAAATAGTAAACCTGAATGAGGAGGGTGGCTGGAAAAGTGGACATTGCAGCTTTAATTAACTTCAAGATGCTTCAGCGAGGACCAGAGCGTAGTAGTGACGTTGCCTCATAAATCTGTCCAGTACAGTGCGTTGCATTGAAGTATTACAGTATCACCGTCATACTGAATATGCACTACCTATCCGGGAGCAGATTTGCATAATTGGATCTTTTTTAAATGAAACTTGTTTGCAAAAAACCAAACCAAACAAAAAAAACCAAAAGCCCAAGTGAAAACCGCGGCGATCTGCATGATTATAAAGGGTTCAAACATATCCGAAAAGTAAGTGACCTGCATAAGTACATCAATAGGTTAAGTGCAAATAAGATGAGAAGTGCTTCTGAAAGCTGTACATTCCCTATGTGGTCTCTTGGGTTATTTCTCAATAGCGGGATTTTTTTGTAGCCTCAGGGATTTTAGGTTTTCTGTCTGCTTTCATAACTTTTTCCCTCACAGTTTTTTTACAAGGTGAGGCTTTTGTACTGTTGCCTGTGTACCTGTAGCGATATTTTTAAAGAAAATGGATTAGCAGTTTGTAATTCGTGCTGAGTTGTATAATTAGAGCTGCTGTGGAAGGGAAATGTGTATTGCTGTTGTGTTTCTGATCATCGACTAGAACATCACCGAATACTTCAGAATATTCAAGGGTTGTGTGTGTATGTGTTTGTTTACGCTTAAAAATCGACTTAGTTAACTAAGCTGTTACTTCCTAAATCATAGAGACAACTAGTTTTTTAATGTCTATGTTGTTCCCCCCCCCCCCCCCCNTTTACTCTTTTCTTTCACCCCCCCCCCCCCCCGTTTGACGGGGGATGAAGATGACTGAAGTCACTAGAAATGCCAGAAATTTTTAGAGTGAATTTGGAGATTATCTGTAAAACCCATCCCCTCCTAACCGACTGGCTGGCTGACAGCATCGCAGTTTGGGATCGGGCAGGTTTAGAAGCATTTTGTCGAATCGGATGCTGGTGTTTCAGATGCTGTGAGGACAAAGTTGTGGAGCGACGGCAGCTGAAAGCGTTGCCTCCTGGGGAAGGGGAGCAGCGAGCGGTGGGGCGAGCCGAGCAGGAGTGCAAAGTCTGCCTGCAGCCCGAGCCTTGCCCCGGCTCTCCCCCCTCGCCGAAGGCTGCTTTAGTTATGATGTCATTCTGATAGTGGAGAGCAAATGTCTCCTGATTCTACCATTAAACGCCTGGCTGATTTGCCTGATAATGATAGCATTGACGTCCTGCTCCTTGACAAATGCAAGCCCTATGAATTAACTTTTTTCCCATAGATGAGAGCTAGCTAGCTTTACGACTCATGAATGTAGCAGCACTTCTTTGACGGATTACTTTGAACCTCCTCGTTTCTGCAACAAAAACCCTTCCCTAAATACTTCTTCTGCTAGGCTGCTAGTAGACCCCTGTACAGTTTGGGCCTGATTTGCAGAGCTGCTGAGCACTCATCACTTCCACTGACTTCAGCTGGAGTTGTGGGTGCTCAGCAGCTTTGAAAATCAGGCCCTGTGTTCAGTCAACAGATGATGCGTTTTTTGGCTTGTTTAGGTTTGTTGTTTTTTTTTTTTTTGTTATTTTTATTTTCTTTAAGTTAGACAGCTGAAGAGGGCTCTGTGAGTTCTAGTCATTATAAAAATATTTGTAAATAGCTTGAGATGTTTGTCCTAGTCTGTTCTAGTTTTCCCTTTCTGCTATCTTTTTTTTTTTTAATTTTATTTTTAATTCATCTTCTAGTGGATGTGCTGTTAATCTTTTGAAGAAAAGAATCATAAATGAGTTGTTTGAAGTTTTCAGAACGTTGCAGAAATAAAATGTCTCCAGTTTGGTAACAAGTGCTTAGAGAATCGATTACTGTTTCAGAATGTGCACTAGAAGAGAGTCTTGGTACAGTTGCTAAACCCCGCAGTTGAGTGCACTTTCTCATATCTGCTCTGTCTTCAGATTTCGCTTGTGACTTTGAATTGCTATCACTGCAGGTAAATGAGATTTAATATGATTTTTTTTTTAAAGTGCCAGTGGCTTAAACTTTGTTTTCATTTGCTGTTCAAATGATGACAATTAACAACTGCAGATGTAAGAAAGGTTCGTCTCTCTATTGCATTTGCAGGAAATGTATCTAAAATATGTGCCTGCTAAAGCTGTGTTTTGCAAATGAGTTCCTGAAGATACAAGTTGCTATGATGGAAATACTGTATTAAAAACACTTTTAATAGATTGACTATGACTTTATCAATCGTAAAGAAGAAAAAGGAATTGTTCTACAGGCTTTTCAACTTCTGAACATATTTGAGCTCAGCAAGTTGTCTGGCACTGTCTTCACTGTAGACTTTTATATAATGAAGAGGCTGATTGTCGTATTTTTGTCCATGCTAGAGGCCAATAACCCAACCCATTCATTATCAGAAGCGAGTAGCCTGAAGTTGCAACATCAGTACTGCTGTTTTGCTTGCAGCAATGAAGACAGTGCTGAGATCAGAAATTGTGATCTTCAGTACAGAAAGCTGACACATTAGGTTGTTTACCCACCATGGGAGCCTTAGGTGACCAAAGAGATTTGCATTAGAACAGACGTAGAAAATCCACTAGTCCATTAAAATGGGCTGTGCTTATTCCCTGGAAAGCACAAGTTTCATCAGGTGCAGGAAAATCAGTAGAAGTCATTTTTCCAAATGTTGATTTTTGCTTAAAGTTGACTTTGAATTGCACAGGTGTTATTTAGAGTGCCTTGACTAAAAAAATAAAATAAAATAAAATAAAAAAAGAAAGGAAGCGCATGGATTTATATGAACTTTATAAAAAACGGAAAAGCAAGCCATAAATAGATTTGTTTTTCTGGTTTGAATGAGGACAATTAAAGCGTTTTAGTATCTTCTGATTTAGTGTGTTTTAATAGGATTTGTAAGTAAATTTAAATTTTAAACTCTGAATTTCTCTCAGATACCTGAATACATCTGTATATCAGCTCTTCAAAATGCTAAAAGCAGTATGATCTTGAAAAGCCATTTTTCTATCCTCTCATTCACACCTTGCATTTTTTGCCTTATTCTTTACCCCATCTTTATTTGAGGCATTTTATGTGTCTGTTTCAGAGGTGCAAGCAATTTGGATTCAGGGAAGGAGAACATAGATGGAAAAATAGAATACATATTCTTTCTTTTATAGAAACATGAATAAACTTATTTCTGGCAACTGTAGATGGAAATCCAAATTTCTCTAGTGAAGACACTCCGGGCACAGATGTTCGCAGAAGAGGAAAAAAGGATGAGCGACTGAAAGAAAATCTGTAAAAGTAAAATGACTCTGAGATGCTTAATTGGATGATCTTAGGGTTATTGTATGGACGTGCGGTTCTAGCTTCCAGTTGTGTGGCCGAATACAGACTATGAACTTTTTGTGACCGAGACAGAATCTGATCAGAATCTGACCTTTGATAGAAACAAGTGAAAATTGTAATGATCTGATGGATGTTTGTTGCTTAACGTGAAATAACTGAGTAGCGTCTGTCTAAATCTGAGTGGATCACAGTAACTGCTGTGACATTTTCACTCCTATTGGCAGGTTAAGCAACGAAACCAAGCACCGACTGAGAAATATGAAGCATCTTTTCAGAGACAGCAGAGATCCAGATCAGGAAAGAGTCACAGGAGTTTGGGGGTATTTGGGTTGTCTTTGCCCAACTGTACCAATGCTGTGACTAAACACGCTCCCAGAGGGAAGATTCTTCCCGTATTCTGAATTTGGCACCTTTCCCTTATATTTAAATTTGCTCTAATTTTCAGGTGCATCTTACTAGATAACCAGATGCATCAAAAAAGCAAAAGAAATATAGAGGAGTAATTATAATTAGCCTAGTTGTCTGTGTTTTTTTTAAAATTGTAAGATGGGGCCTTGAAAGTATTTTGAAGTCGCTGGTTTTTAGAGGTCTTAATCTAAATACTCCATGTGAGATTGTTTTCTAAAGAGATGGGTTCATCAGGTCAAGTTGAACTATATTAAAGACAAACAATTTTGTTATAATCTGACTGTCTTTTAAACACAGATGAAGAAAACAGAACTAAAATAGCCACAGCAGCCTCAGTATCTGATCTTTTCTCCATTGTGCATTGCAGTATTTGAGACTTGTATAACCAAAAGCAATATTAGGTAATTCCTCACAAGTATTTGTCATGTTACGAAAAAAGCAGTGCTGCCTATCGTGGTCGGACATTAACAGAGAGTTCTGCAGGTAGCAGTGCCTGAAAATAACGATGATGGCTCCAATAGCACTCCCATAGCGTGGGGCAAGCAACAGAGCTCGCTTCTTCAAACCAGCTGCTTGTTTTTGATGCATTACTGTTAAACTGTCCAGCTGTAGGCATCTTGGACTTCCAGAGGGAGCGAGCGCTTGCCGGGAGAGTGGAAGTCGGTGAAGATCAGTCAGGCGTTATCCCGAGCAGGCTACGCACAGTGCCAGGGAAAGGCTACTTGGGGAAATTTGGCCCTGCCTCAGGTTTGTGAACAGGAGAAGCAAGAGTGGGGTAGAAAAAGGAGAGGGTGAGCTGGCTTTCACCCTCATGGCCTGAGTAGGGGCGTGGGGGAGCTTGGCTCCAGGGTGGCTGCCTGCGGCTCCTGCTCTGCCTCGGGGCAGCCAGGGATGTCCCGGGGAGCCTTCCTTGCCATCAGCCTCAAATGGGTCAGGGTATCATGGTGCAAAGGGATAAATGGCAGTCCTGATTCCTCCTTTTATAATAAGCTTGTTTCAGCCTTAATGTGAATTTCCTTATGGTTTCTTTTATGGTTTGTTTGTGGGTTTTTTTTTTTTTTTTAACTGTGATAAGTGCTGTTACAAACTTTTCCTCCTTTTTTGTGCCTTTGGGATACTCTGCTGCAGTCATGGGGAGTCTTTGTGAGGAGGATGGGAGCCCTGTTGAGCTCATCCATGCTACAAAGGGGTTGCTATCAAGTACGACAGTCTACTCAGTCACAACAGGGCTATGTGTATTGCTTCCTCCATAGGCTTGGCCCCTGCTGAGCTGGGGAATTAGCCCTGGTAACCCACCCGATAGCACTGTGCTAGGTTGCCACGCTGGCCTTACATTTATTTTTCTAAATGACAGCATAGTCTATTAACGTTGTTTTATTTCACCCATGATCATAAGTTGGTCTCTATAGATCTGTGCAGACATTGTTACCATCAATCTTGTCATTGGAATATCAATGGTAGATATAGATAGATATAGATAGGTCCCTTTATTCTAAAATTTAGAGAAGCATGGGTAAATAGGAAACTCAGGCAGAATTCCTTCATGCAAAGGGTAATAAACATATGGAATAAATTACCAGCAAGGAAAGGATAAATGAGTTCAAGGGAAGCCTAGGTTTCTTTCTTGAGAAAGAGCGTGTGAGAGCTAGGGTGAAGAAATCAAGGAGGTGTAAAGTCAGGTTTCTATTAACAAAGGCTAACATGGTGGGCTGGATGTTAATTTCCTAACATTTCTTTTGATAGCTCCGCATGGATGGTTACATTTTGTTTTCACGTGTGTTTGTTAACCTTGGCTCTCTAGATCTACACATGTTTTTTCTTCAGGGGTCCACAGAAATACTAAAACATAGGGCAGTGCAAAATTTTGGTTTTGATACCAGTTTTATTCAAGGGGGTGATATGATAGTGAAATGTTGATCGAGTGAATTAAGGAGAAATCTTGCCTTCCCTGGCGTTAGTTTATAATTGACAGGAGAAGCAGAAACTGCCTTCTACTCTAGTGGCCAGGGATTTTTGATAGGTGTTTGCCCTGGCTCAACCTTATCAGTGCTGGAACAGTTCTGAAAAAAACCCACATGTAGACAAGCTCTCTTTGTTTTTTTTTTTTTTGTTTTTTTTTTTTTTTTTTAATTTCTCAAGGGTTTGCATGAATGTTTTCCTGGGTTTCAGTCTGTGCAATGACTTCTAAGTTTTTTGAATGTTGAGGGTTGACTTGATGTTAGAAAGCAATTCTAGTTTTGAAACTGCTGCTACAAGTAACTTTTCATTGAGCCTTTGTTTTGTTGGAATATATCCCACATTTTTGAGGAAAACGATGGGTTTCTTTTCTCAGAGGAAAGTGCATAAAGGTTAGCAAAATTTTGGTTGATTTTGATGTGATTTCTAGGATCCAATTCTGCTCCTCTTATTTCAGTTAGGGTGGGACTGAGTAGGTAGGTAAAACTTCCCTTCCATACCAGGTGAGTCTCATGTGATTCCTAGTTTCACTATAAATACGTTTTGTAACTCCACTGTTTGTAAACTCTATCCAAAGCCTGATGTTCTCAAAAAGAGATCCTAATTATTCTTTTTCTTGTTTCATTATTTCAAGTACAAAAAGGAATCCAACCTTTTGAGTTTAAAAAATGCAAAGGTTACAGGCTACCCAAAATTGGAATGTATAATGAAATGACTATTTATTACCTTTTAAAGGGATCTCTTCTTCATTGATTCGTTGAGATTTTGCCATAGCAGTGTTATTCCTCTTAGGGCTAATAAAATAGCTAGTAGAAGATAACCCAGCATCTTTATTAGTACCATAATACCAGCTAACAAAACTCTCTTTTTCTAACTACTCCTTTCTTTGGATTTTACCATAAATTTTTTTCTAAAATAGCTCAGATATTTTAAAATAATAGTCTCGATTGTTTTAAAGAACAAATGTTTAAGCATCTTTCTTTTACTTGAATACACAAAGCTGTATGCATATGTATGCAATAAATGGACATGCTGTTAGGTAAATGAGCAATAGGAAAGCCACAACCACTTCTGGATTAGAAATTCAAGCTATTGCTTGTTTTGGTAGTGTCTTTGGCATGCTAGGTGCTTTCCAAATATAGAAGTATAGCTTCTGGCCAGAACTAGCTGGAATTTTCTTACTGCAGTTGAAAAATGCCAGTTCATTACTTTGCATCAATGTGCTGCATCTTCGAAGGATTTCTCAGGTCCACAATTGAATTTCTGCTCAAAATGAGAGAGTTGCATCTCTGCACTTCATTATGGACTGGTGATTATGAAATGCACCTGGGTCACTGGAGAGCTGGATTCACATCGCTCCTCTCATATCTGATTTGAATCAACTTCTTCAAATCAAGTTTCTCACATCCCAGGTGAGCACTCTAATAACCATACTTTGGCTCTTCCAGGGTGGGTCTTTTTAAGTTCCTGCTTCACACTTTTCCAATTTAAATAATAATTTAATTATTCAGTGGGTCAGAAGATGACTAACTCTTGGCTTAGGCATTCAAGTGTGATTTGAGAGACTGGGTCCAGCCTGATTCTACTGCAGAGTCCCGCACCCTGCGCTGCTGAGTATGATGTGGTGAGAGCATTCATGTTCTTCATGTTGTCTTGCTGGCTCTTCCTTTTGCAAAGTTGCAAAAGATATCAAGCTAGTCCCGGTGGGGAACAAGAGGCAACTGTGAAATCTTCAAAGTATTTTTGATATGGGAAAATTGTTCCTTACTCAGCTTTATACCTTTCTTATAAAGTTCATAATCCAATGATTATGAAAGTCAGTTGGTGATGGGGCACATCTTGACAATCCGAAGAATTTTCACCTCAAAATGGAGTTTTGTTGCCATTGTTTTGTTCAGCAGATTATGTGTTTGAACAGAACTGATTAACTGATTCCTACATACCCCTGAGCACCGAATGTCTAGCTGTAGGAGGTGCAACAGGAGCAGGGTTAGACCCTTCCAGGGCAAGCACCTTGGATGTGCGTACAGTGCAGAACTTGTGGATGGCACTCTATCTACCTGATAGATAGTACTGTGAGGTGGAGAGAAATGCCACATAAACACCAACAAATGCCTTAGAGATGCAAGGGATACTGTGTTGATAGTGCCTAGTGCTCCTTCTCTCATGAAGAAACTCATGTGAGATGTAAAAGGCGTATGGAACTGGCAGGTTTCTCTTTTGGTGTTTCTTAAAAAGGAGAGAAAAAATGTCTTAATCTGTAGAAGGGAGATCTGCAAAGGGAGGAAACGCTTCTTTCCTTAGAGACAGAAATACTCATTTTGATAGTTTCTGTCTCCTCTGCCTTTCATTCTTAACTTCTCTGGCAGCACAACTCTGGCAGATACCATGCTGTATTGGTTGGTTCCCCTTCTGGCTGCTCTGCAACAGTGATGGATGGGAGCCAAGGGAATAAATATAGCTCTGACTTCTAGTGGTAACCCCCTGCCAGACTTACACAGAAACCTGGGAGGTCACAGGGGAGAGAGGGAATGGGTGATACAGAGTTTGGGCAGGCTTAGATCTGACTCCTCCAGCAGAGAGAGAGTATTTCTGTGGTCCTGGAGGAGGGGGAAAGGTACTGCTGGAACCCACTGTTGCCTTCGTTTCCATGCAGAACCAAAGGGATCTGTAGATACATTTCAAAAGCAGTTACCATTGGCTGTGCAGTTTCCATGTGAGTTTATTAAATGTGAACATTTTTTATACATAAAAATAACTTCACCATTTTGTTATTTCCTTTTACGTATTTCACTCCGGTTGGAAAAATGAAATCAATCTAGTCAGCTTTTCATCAGTTTCTCTTTGGCTGTCATGCAGTTGCACAATGCTGCAGTGCTTGGCTAGCAAAAATGTTTACAACGAAAAATTGTTTTCAATGGGATTAAAAAAAGAATCATGGAAACATTTTTATTGGTCTTCAATTTTTGTGCAACTTTGATTTTTACAAGACCTAAACTAGATCAATGGTGTTTCTCTAATTTGATCTTAAAAATGATACTGTGTCTTTTATGTATACTTGTAAGGTATAGACAAGATACTACCCTCTGTCACAATAGTACAAAAAATGCTAGCCAGAATATTTCTTGGGAGCGGGTTCAAAGTCCATGAAAATTCAGGAGCACTTTGTAGTTCCCTTTCAAAGGTTTGATCCTTCACCTGTGTGCAAATACCTGTTGTAGTTGGGTTAAACCATTTTAATCATTTAGAGTTCATCTGTCATCTGGCAATACTGTGAGATTTCTTCCTATGGCTGATGTGGATTTGGGGATATGTCTGCAACCGTTACATACCTTTACTGCCACTGGAACCCATAGAAATTTTTCACATGAAGAATGTATAGGATCAGATCCTTGGTAGGTTAACCATAGTAAAATCCTAGGAGTAAAATATTGGCTGGCGGTTACCCTTTGCATGAACACTCCTAAATTTTTTTTTAGAAAGGTGTTTGTGATGAGTGTTGAGTTACTTTGGATTTTAATTTATTTTGCTTTACAGTATAAGTGGCAAAGAGCTATTCCGGGGATGGCCCAAATTCGTGGCTATTGATGGCTGCTTTACGAATATATGGACCCAGGCAACCTGAGAAGGCATTGCACCTCTCCAGGGGGCTTCTGCCACTAATAACAGAAGGATCTTAGGGAAGCTCTGGGTGCTTGTCTCCCTCTCCTATTTCGCACACTGCCTGACTTTCTACCTTCATTCAGTGTCACTCAGTTGCCGCAACGAACCTATCATATAGATGAGAAATGGGGACCCTCGGGTACCCTTCGAAAAGTGAAAGCCTTTCTCTTAGAGAATCATGAATTTCACAGGGTCCAAGCTTGCACATACTTTTTCAGTGCTTTTATGATCAACATTCACCACTGAGTTCACTAACTGAAGACCTGAATGAATATTGTAATGACTGAGTCCATAGCTGTCCAGGAGGCAGTATCTTGTTTTCAGGTGTGAGCTCGATGAGTCAAATTTAGCTTGCTTCTACTTGAAGTCATCATCACACAAGCAAAGAAAAAATACTGCTTTATAAATATGATATCCCAGCCTCTTTGAAACACCAACTATTGACTGGCTACTTCACAGTCGGGATACTAACTCATTGACTTCACACTATTAACCTTTTAATTACCGCATACAACTTTTGCAGTGAATTCGCATCCACCATTAAGTTAGACACAACTTGCATTTGATGAGAGAACTTCTGCTGTGGAAAGAAACAAATTATCGTGTAGACTTTTTCTGACATTGGGAAAGGTATTGCAATTTATGATTTACATTTTTAATAAAAACAGCTGGATTTGAAAACGGTTTGCACACCGTCTGTAATGTAACACAGTTACATTGCTCTGTAGCTGGTATGAACATCTAAAGTAGATTTGATGCCTCTGTAAAAGCAGTCTGGCTCTTCAACTGCATGACATTTGTTCATGTACTTTTTTCAGAAGATATTGATGTTTTTAATCAGACAGGGACTATTTTTCTGGGTATGCTTTGCTTTGACGAGATTTTCTGTTGGGAGATTGGGCTTTTGAAGACGTGTTTCATATATTTGAGTCAAATAAAATATTACCTATCAGAGTTAAAGACCCTCTTTTTTATGTTGCTCCTTTGCAAATACAGATTTACAAATAAGTCCTCAGTTTTTATTGTTGCTTGTTGTTATGACACATCATATATCTTTTACTAATTGTACTTTTATTCTTGGTTTAATTGTATTTATTCTAGAGCAAATGTTTTATTGTTTTAAAAAAAAATCATGGTACAATTTTATAGTTTCTGATTTGTTAATGAAAATACCCTTGAATTTTTTTTTAACATGCTAATAATCTCTCCACCTTTCTCTCTGATGCTGGTGGTGGAGCTGAACAAAATAGAGCAAACCAAAGATAAGTTAAAGGAGAAGCACTGGCTTTCAGCATGCTTCCAGCTACATGTATATGTACCAGAGCAGGAGTCTGACTACAGAAAAATTTCACAGGGTCTCTCTGTGGGTTGCCACAGTGCTAGGGAAACATGTTGTCAGGAGAAACAGAGCTGGCAGATAAAGCGAGGAAGAGTATTGCACGTGCCTTTTCAAGCTGGATGTGAAGACAACTTTTCTTCCTTTCGTAATCTCCTCTTCTTTGAAATAGGAAGTCAGATAAAAAATAAAAGAGGGGGAGCCTCTTGAACTCTTTACATCTCCTGTTAGGATGAGTGCGTGTGTGTGTTTTGTACAGATCTGTTCAGAAAATGTCATCTGTGTAAAATCGGAGTTAGCCTCGTTAAGTCGAATGTTCTGCTAGGCTTGGAAGCCACTTGTGCCTTGTTCTGGGTCCTAGGTGTTTCTTGACCGCCTACTTGCAGCATGTAGAATTTAGTCCCCTCCAGTTACTTCCATTTAGGATTTTCCCCCTGTTGAGATCATTATTTAGTACTAGGACAGCTTTTATACGTTGAGTAGGGACCATTTATTTCTATAGAAATAAGAGGACTTAGCAGCAGTGCACAATCAATATGCAAAACCCTACTAAGATAATTTGTATTTAAATGTGAACAACATTAATTCTAAACAATCTTCAGCCCTTATTTAGTCCAATCATTGCTGGACATCTAGGTGTAGAAGGCACTTCTATCTTATTAGTTTATTATCAACGGTATTGCTAACACTTAAAGCCTTCGATTGGGTAACCCAGGTACCTATTATGCTATTAGGGCTTGCTGCTCTCTGGTTGAAGTCCATACTGAAACACCTACTGCCTGGGCACAGGCACCCCATCCTTCTATAAACAGGTGTATGCAGAGTTTGTCTAGGGCACAAGGAGAATGTAAATAATAATTACTGAATAATACTTTGGTATTTTATAGGATGCTTGCATGTCTGTCTTATAACTGCATGGTGTGAAGGTATCTAGAGAAGGAATACACATGCTTATCTTTGAGAAATTGATATGACAAGAACAAGAAAGCTTTCAAATAGTCTCAACTTTTTATTATGTTCAGTACTTTTCGTTTCTGTGGTTCACATGTTTAAATTTTCTAAGGAAGGCTGTTTGTTAACAAAAGTTTCTGTAGCTTTTAGGAATTCTTTAGTGTTTGGGGAAAGGATTGTATGTTCCTTCAGCTGTGAATAGTTTGTGGTTCTTTATCATTTGTTTTGTGAGCCCTCTTTCAGATTTTATAAGCATGATGTTCACATACGTGTAAAGAATGTCAATTAAAGCTGTTCAGTGCAAAAGCTTACTGGTACAGCGTTATGACTCCATCTATACTGCTTTGGTTGATCTTATACTGAGCATTTCCGTAGTAGTGTTTGATCCTGAATTAGTGTGGAATCGGTGGTATTGAAATATGTGCTTAGTTGTTTTGCTAAAACTGAATGTCAAGTGTTAAAGCATGTACTTAAGGCTGTGCTGAATCGGGTCCTTTCAAGTTAGGAAAAGCCAAAGCAGTGGAAAATTCTGGTCACAGTTCTCTTAGTTTAGGAGTTAGGTGTTACAGTGTTTTGAAAACCTGCAATGAGCCTTATTACCTCTTTTTTTTTTTTTTTTTTTCTTTCAAATGTCTGTTGCTCCCATCAATAATCCGTATGATTTCAAAACTCATGTGTATTCTCGTAATTGTCTTTTAAATACACTGGAATAGTAGTTCTTTTAAAAATGTGGTTCAAAGGAAAACTTGCTTTTCATACTTTCAAATAGCTGTGGCCTCGAATTACATTTAGAACTCTCTGTTTTTAGAGGTGTATTAAATATAAACGAATACAACATTCATGTAAATGTTAAGCTCACGTCACAGAACCTTGCTTCTTTGTGAAGAGTTCTCTTGTTCTTTCCAGCACCTCTTCTTGTTTTTGTGTTCATTCCACCAAGACTTGTCTGGTGCAATTCCACCATCTCCTTTCCATAGCAAAACTGCTTCAGGCACCCAAAGCGACAGGGCCATTCCCATTGCCCGTGACCACTGTTGGCTCTGAGGCTAACGAAGCTGGGTCTCTGAAGCAGGTGCTGTGAGGGTGGCCTGGCTGGGCCCTTACGGGCTACAGGAGAGGAAGTGTGGAAGGCAGAGGACTTCTAAGGGGTTTTATACCACCACATGGGTGAGGAAGACAGCAAATATGTGTAGTGAGTGGCCAGGACTTAGGCAGGAGCTTGAGTACCAGTGCTCACTACCATGTTGGTGAGGTAGAACATCAGGGACATAGGGGCTGCGTACCATGGAAGGTCCAACTTGGAGGCCCAAGTGAGGAAGGGGAAGGTGGAGAAAGGATGGGAGAAGAGCCTTTTATTGGATCCTGGAAGAATGCTATCCTCTATGCATTCAGATCGGAGCAGTCCACAGCTATATAAAATAGCTCTTACACTCTCACAGGTTCTGAACTAATATTTGCTGTTTTAATTTTCTTTGCAGACCTTAATATCAAAGTCACTGCACTTTCCCTTCTTGTTGAAACTCCTGGTAGAATAAGAGATCTATACCAAATATTGAAGAATTAAGCCTAACAGAATGAAAAATTAACATGCTAAATATCCTAAGTAATGATATAAACAAGGTGCCATGTCATTCTGCCCACCAAAGGCTAAGAGCCCTCTTTTGTCCAAAACCAGATGATGTTCTTCATCTCTCTAATGGCGCTATTAGCAAATTTATATTGGAAGCCAGGACCTTATTTGTGACAATGCTTTTCCTTTGGGGCTGATATTGAAGTGCAGGCACAGTATAAAACTTCAGGAAGAAGGCAAATATCAGATAGTTTTAGCCCAGGATTAGCAGTTAGGACTCCTGAGTGTCATCTGAACATTGATTATTTGTCAGATAATGCAATTACATTTAATGGAGGGCACTGCTCAGGAGTTACATAGTTTAACTAGCACGTTTGGTTTTTATGCACTATACCATGTTCGCAGTCACAGTGGAAACATGAGTGACATTTGACACTCGGTTGCGGTAATACTTTTCCAAAGCAGCTGCATATCACAACACTGACAAAACCCATAAAATGCCTGTTCTGCGCTCCTTGCTACCAAGTCCTGTTTACGCTCTCCCTGAGAGGCGGAGGCTGCAGAAAAGAGTGGTGTTGGAAGATGGTGTCACACATGGCGTGCCTGTCAGTGAGCTGACACACTTGCTATTGACTGTGACATGTCACTTACATGAAACCATGCAGTGCTACTGCAGCTTGGGGCACAGCATAGGTTATGCAGCAAATTGCAGTCCGTTTTCATCTGTGTGACAGACTCACCAAGAGAAGCTAGAATCTGAGCGAGCCCCCAGATCTCAGGGTTTCTACTCTCCCATTAAAAGAACAGAAGAAAAGAAAGATGTGCCTAAGATGGTTTGAAATAAAACTGAGAAGAATCTTGTCCCTGTCCTTAGGTGAACCCTGATAATAACAGGGAGGACTAGACTGTCTCCTTATTGAAGTGCGTAAGGAGTGATTAAGTAAAATTCTTGCCTCTGTTTTCCCTATTGGCTTTACAGCCTAACGAGAAATCTTGGCTCCATTCAATTGTGGGGACTTTTACCACTGAGTTCACTGGAACCAAGATTTCATCTTCAGAAAGGAGCTAAAGAATTGTCAGCTTTGCTCCTGCCATGGACCATGTGCTGATTGTGCTCCTTGTGGACATAGCCTCAGTTGTTCCTGTGATACTCCAAGAAAACTCTCCCTGCTGAAAAAGCCAAAGGCTGGTAGACTGACATACTTTTTTCTTCAGTGGCACAACCTGGCACCTTCTTCTGTGTACCAGAAAAATGCCTCTGAATTTCAGGTGATCAGGCAAACCCTAGGATAGCCTCCAGTGCTCTTCTAGGCAGCCCTGCTGTCAGTTCTGGCTTGGCCATACCTGGGTTTGTGTAGAGTCCCTCAGGTTGTGACTTGCAGACAGAACAGTTCCTGACTCTTCACGGTAGTGGTCAGAGATGCCGTATTGACTAAATGCTCTGCTATCACAGTGATAGCCATATTGTAAATGCTCTATCACACAGAAATGCAAATTTGATTAAATATCTGAACTTGGTTTATTCATGACAAGGCAGTATTTGGCTCAGACTTGTTTTTGACTTTGAATAGCAAAGGGGTAGCCTTGACATCAGTGATACTGAAATCTTCTAAGCTGTATTTGCATGTTCCATCCTGGAAGGGGCTTCTGAGATTGTGACTCTGTTTCCACTATCAAGGGCTAAGGTCTTCCAAGAATGGCTGCATTACATAGGGAATATAAGCCCTTTATCTGAATTTTTCCTTTATTTAAACAAAAAATACCCCAACCCAAACCCTGAGAAGTTCAGTTAAGGCTGAGCTTCCAAAACTGTCCTAAGAATTTCAGTTGGAAATATGCAGTGAGTTCCCGTTGATAACTGGGTTTTGAGTCTGAGCAATGGATGCTAGTTTGCTTGGACTGTTACTGGTTGTACAACCAGAATTAACAGATTTGAGTTGAAAACAAAAGGGAGAGATGAAAGTCCTAACACAGCTCCTCTCCAGTGCACCTCAGAACTCCAGGCTTCTTCCTTGTCCCATCTTTAAGACTGGAAGAAATGTTTCCCTTTTAAAAGGAAGTTAACAGTGCAGTCAAGTTGAACCAAGAAAATCTAAAAAATATATTTGGGTATTTATGTGTGTATTTAGGTATTCTCAGAGAATTTTGGTAATTACGTGCACAGTTTTGAAATCCTGAGGATGTCCAGCAGTGGCAAAGTATGTGGATGAACACTGCTGTGGTGCATGCAGATAATTCATATTTTCATAGGACTTGATAGTCAGCATGGGAGTAATCTCAGGCTTGGTTAATGAAAGTGGCTGCACCTGGTTGAGATTCTGCTGGAAGCTTTACTCTGTCAAAGATACTTATGTCTGGGTGCTTCTTACTTTAAACCTCGCCCCTTTCTTGCGCCCTTAGGCTTAGTTGTGGTGAAGAGCTGAAAAACTTGAGATCATCACTGTTTTGCCAAAAGCTGGCTGTGCGTAAATATGAATATCTCTGAAGGCTGCTCCTGCATGGAAGATTATTTGGTTATTTGAAAATGGTTTTGAATCTGATAGCTGAATCATTGCCTCATACCTTGTAAGCTGTCGCTTGAGTTCTGTATATGTTTTACAGATAACAGTATAGCTTTAGATTTTTATTTTTAACCTCTGCCTACATTCATCTGGTAGCTACCATAATGACAGATAAATTGAATGTTGATTCCATGAAACAATGTTGTCCTTTTGTGAAAAGATTCTAAAAATCACGTATTTCATCAGTGCAACCTGGTGGAGCACCATGCGTGCTGTACAAATGAAAATGTGCTCTTCTCAGCTGTCAGTGCAGTATGCTGAAAAATGAGCATATGAAGGCAGTTTGAGTGTTGAGCCTTCTTTAATTCAACAGATCATTTGGTTTCAAAATAGTTAAGTAAATTGTATTAAATAATTGTAAACATTCCAAATCGTCACCCAAAACAAATCGTATTTTGCATAATCGTAATTTAGAAACAAAATAATTGAAATATAAATCAAGGAAGAGTAAAAAAAAAATAAAAAAATTGGTAAACAATGACAGCACACTTAAAGTTGCTCACATACTTATCCTTAGTAGATATTTACAAAATTTTTGTGGTTATTTAAGATAACCATGTAAAACTTCAGAACAGTGTAGGTTAAAAAAACTTAATATATTTTTTATTGCTCTATCCCTTTGAATATTTATTTTCTGAAACTTGAAAGCTGCGTGCAGTATGACTTTTGCAGTGCAAAAGGCTTTTCATTCTGTAAAGTGCCTAGAAATTCATTATGTGATCAGTTATATAAATAGGCTTATTGTTTAGAAAGTGTCTAAAATGAAGTCTGTCCTTTAGCCATTTCTTTCTCTTATTAAATTTTTAAAGAAGCATATTTCAAAACCAAACAAACCAATTCCAAAGGGGTCTAATTTTCTTCTGTTTCTCCCAAAATGTACAGTATGTTCTAACAATTTAGACTCCAGTTAGGCTGGTGGGGAGTCTTTCATTAGAAAGCACACTGTAGCAAAGCATGTATTTTTTGTTAAGAAACAGTGAACGATATAATAATTGTAAAGGACATCTACACTGTAACGACAGTTACGTGTTTTTCAAAGGAAAATGCAAACAATAGGTAGAAGAAAGTAAAATCAATAAAAGGACATTGTATGAATATATCTGGTCCATTAGTTACAGGGAAATCCATTCTGTTCAATCTGAAATCACATTCAGCTTATGAGGTGGATAAATAAAAACGTTAGGTCCCAGTTATGTAGTTCTTTCTCCTTTTGAGCTTAATGGCAACTTCGGATGAAATGGGACATCAGGATTAAAGCCCAAATTAATCATTGTACAGCACAATTTTCATCACCCTCACTTCGAGCTAGGCTATTTCCACCAAGTAAAATCATTGAAGACTGTTTTCATTGTATGCTTAGCTACAATTCCTCTGTTACGGGCGGGGGGCGGGGGAGGAGGGAGAAGTAGAGTATTCTTCAGTTGTGAAATGGGAGTGCATGTGCACCTGTTAAGTTTTGCACCTGAAGAAGTTTGCTGGAAGTTTGCTTATTTAATTTCAGTTCTTCCTTCCTTCCTCCTGTTAAAAATGTTGTGTGGTTTGGACAGAAAGGTATTGTGAGAGATTGCATGCCTGTGGTTCCCCCAAACCCTAAAATTTACAAGGGACAACTGATTTCCTCACTAGAATTTCTGATCCCTGTGTGCCAATTGTTGGCTGATTAAGGTCAATGATAGCACTTATTCCCTACTTTTATTGACTTGGATCATGTGATAGAAGTGATTGATTTAAGCAGAGGATTGCTAATTTTCTATTGTAACCGTTTCTTCTATAGAGCCAGGCTTTACATTACCAGGAGTTGTTTATACTGTATTTAAAAGCAATTCATTTTTTCCCTTACAGGTAGTGGTGCTGTTGTGTACATTCAGAATTACATATTTCACTTGTGGGAGAGTGTTTTTGCCAATGTCAGATGTACCCTTTGTTTCCAGAGATCTTTGGATAGGCTGAGATTTCGAATAGCAGATAATAACATGCAGCGTGTATTATTGATGTTTTCTTAATTGTCTTATTGACAACTCACTTGCACTTGAAGAGGCATGCTAATATCAGACGTTTTATGAGATTGCATATATTTTCATGACTGGAAGCCATAGCTACAAAATGATTTAAAAAGCACACAACGATTACTCATTAAAACATGTAGAATTTTTTTAATGCATTTTTGGGTCCACATTCTGCATCATCACTGTTTGGTTTTGTTAATCCAGTCTCCCCACCCTTAATTTTCCTTTACTAGACCCTAATTAAGCTACACATCAATATTTAGTGTGGAATTGGCTCCAAAGCAAAGTGCCATGTGCTGCCACCATTACCTGAAAAAAAAAAAAAAAAGCAAGCTTATAGGAATAGAAAATTATAAGCCTGGAAGATATAGGAAGATGCTCACATAAAGGGAAAATACAAGCTATCTGCCTCTCCAGTGGAAGGAGGGGGTGTAGAAGAGAGCATACATTATGTGCAGCTTAGAATGATAAAAAACTAGTTAGGAATATACTAATTGTGGTGCTCGTTTCTGGTGAAGCAGACTCATTAAGATGTTGGAATAGTTTAGTTACTGTTGGTCTCTTCTAAAGACCTGTGAATTAACTTGTGACATTGTTAAAATTTAAAATCAATAAAAATAAAACTACAGTATGTATCAGTATGAACTGACAGATGTAGACAAGTATTAAGGAAAATATCTTGCTGAGAATGATTGTAGCCTGAAGTATTCTATATATGGATGAGGCAAACATATTTTAGATTTCTCCTTTAGAAAACCTCCAGTTTGGACATATGGGCCTCTTCATGTGTCTGTCAGGGTGAAAGGACCGGTTGCTGACATTACTTCTGTCAGCACTGTCTTGTGGGTGCTGGTTTTTCCTGTGGCTCATGAGGACTCCATTGGGGACTGTTTCCAGTCCCGTTTGAAACGTGAACCCCTGTGTTCCTGTATCACTGTGGAACGTGTAAAGGCAGAATTTAATGTTAACTCTGCACGTCCTTTCCACCCCTTCTTTTTCTGCTGATGTTACTGTGGTGGATTTGGTTGTGTATATTCAAAGGAAGGAGACGTTTTCCAGGTTGTCTTTCTCTGCCTCCTAGTGTAAGCACCTGTTATCTTGGAGAAACTTGGGTTTCTACCCAGGAGACGAATAATCCAGTTCTGTTCACTGATACCTAACCATTTGCCTTCAGATTTTTTTTTTTTCCTGAGATATTGGAGTGATTGTGAAGGACCATAAATACATTCTGCAAAATACTTTTTACAAACTGGCACTTATTTGTACCTGTCTTCCAGCTCCCTTCAGCCTGTTTTGCATTGCTTTTGCAATTAAGCTTTGTCATGCATCTTAAAGCCAAAGAACTTGTAATTCTCTTTTCTAAATGGGCCTCTGTGATCAGGTGTTTTGGTAAGGATCTTAGCGACCTTCTACATTTTTGCCACGTTTATACCACTTCAATTTCGCTGTAATAAATCAGGACAAGGTTTTCTGATATTTCTGTAGGGGGGCAAACAAGGAAGTTTTATATCATATGTAAAAATATAGTGTTGAATTGTTTTTATGTGCTGGAGTGCCCTTTTACATAAATAATCTAGATTTGGGTGCAAATTCTGTCTGTTATAATATCCCACTGCTGCCAAAACACTGGTACCATCTGGCTCTAAAGCATCTGAATCCAAAGGTTTCAGCATTGATATCTAGGTTCTTGTACCACTTTTTCTCCTGTGGGTTTGTTTGTTTGTTTTTTTCTCAGAGGAAAAGAACTGTTGCTGGAGGGAAGAGCAAATGGCGAAGGTGCCCCATAAACCCTAGCTGCAGTTCTGGGTGCATAGCACCCACAGAAGTAGCTTCCAGTAGGCAGTGGTGTTGAATAGCTCAGAAGTGACCTCTGCATA
>VZTL01016625.1:10447-33499 GCA_013400535.1 Scopus umbretta
AAAAAAAAAAAAAGTGATTAAAGCTAACGAAGTGGCTTTTGACTAATCTTTTAGCATTTTTTACAGCTTCAGTCTCTCATCCTGCACTGTTGTTTCAAAATTTGTACATACAGCTATGTCACTTTTAGTATGGATCTGTGGAAATATGAATTCGTACTGTTTTCTGTTTTTTGAATGAGTAAGTAAACACTGGTAAGGCTGGTGTTGCATGGTGTGATTTAGTGTAGGTTAACGTAGTGCAGAGGGTATTTTGCAATAAAATTTTAAATTAGGGAGAATATATTTACTGCCTGTCGTGAGTCTGGCTTATGAACTATAGGCTTGATATTTGGCAGAATGTGTAAGAACTGATAATTAGGTGTGTGTGTGTAGGTAGTGACATTTGTTTAAAACAAAGTACTGTAAAACTGAATTCATTTATGCCTCTTACTTTGTTCGGTTGCTCATAGACAAGTAATAAAATATACCAATAATATCTCTGTTTGCAATAAGCTTTAATTATACAGACACCTGATAAAATGCAGATGAGCTATCTGCTCTCTGTGTATGAGTCGTCTAATAAATAGAACTGGCAGCTCATCTATGCGCATGTATGTGTATGAGAGAGTGGGGGAAAAAAGAGGGACTCATCTGTAATAACATTGATAGCTTTGAAGGTGGGACTTAGTCGTTTTCACAGCTTTATTGGCTGAAATTATCAGATGAAAAGGGTTGGCACCATTATGCATTTGTGTTTGTGTATGCGCTTTTCCCCCCAAGTACGTAGGTAAAGGGAATAAAGGACAGGTATAAAATTCTGTGCTTTAATGATCTACCTTGTATTTTTATTTTAACGATTTGAAGACCTATTTTCAGCTCCCTTTACTAATGTCAGTAAAACTGAAAGATTTACATATTTTCAAAATGCTGCGGGGAAACGTGGACACAGGATACCTTTTTTTTTTTTTTTTTTTTTTCCCTCTTTAAACTTATAGATCCTCATCTGTGGTATTTACAAGTCTAGTTACTTTTCCAGGCAGAGGCTAGCTCCAACATTAACTTTCTGCACCATGGTCAGTAAGAATCCATTTGCTCCAGGTGTAGCCTTCTCCTGTTAGGCCTGAATGTTGTAATGTCATGAGTGTGCTTTGAAAGCTGCAGCAGGGCTCTGCCTCTCCTGCATTCTTTAATCAAGGCACCTAGGTCATATATGAAAACAAGTCTCAAGGCATGTAAGGTCAGTGAAAGTAGTGTTTAGTTTAATTTCTGCCTCCCTCATCTTTTCATTCTTCACTGAATTATCACAGATTTCATAAGAAAACATTGGTTAGTGATCATTAATCCTGTACGTACTTAGTGTTTGTTTACCTCTTGTAGAGGATGCTGGGGACCGGATGAAGTCAGGCCTGCAGTAGCATTCACTGTTTAGTGTCAGACCTTTATTCCAGCAACGGCCCTGAAAGGAAAATATGTATTCAACATCTGGTGGAAGTAAAGGAATTTCTCCTTAGCACCAGGAGCCTGAAGTCCAGATTTTTTGTTAAAGCAGGACATGATATATGACACTCCTGCTGTTTCTTACTTACTCTCAGCTGATGATAAGTCTGGGAAAAAGAAGAATTATAACTGTTGCCTCAACAGGTATTTACCTGAGTGTTTAGTCTAGTCAGGTCTCGCAAGCTATCTCCCAGTAGCAGAGTGCATGGGGTACACTCCTGAGAGCGTTCTCCAGGTCAGCTTCCAAAACGCTCCTGATTCAAGCTGAGGTATTCACATCGGTGCACCTTGGGAATCCCAAAGTTATTCTGTTGTTTGTGTAGTCCTTGCAGTGTGATGCTGTCAAGATGAGCAGTTGGATCCAGGCTGGGAGCGTATTAGATAAGGCTTTCTCTCAAACAGTGCATTAAGGGCAAAATCATGTGTCTCTGTGCCAACGTTTAGCTGGTCCTTCTTTATACGACTAGTCTGTAGACCCCAGGTTTCTGTAGGTCAAGATGCCCAGAATAATACATAGAAAGTTATGAGAACTACAGTGTTGGGGACTTTCTGCCACTGCTGAGGGAATTCCAGGTTCCTTATATTTCACGTAGTAATTGACGACGCTTGGACAGAACCATTCTAAACGCTCACTACTCTAAGGAAGATATGGAATTCTCCTCATAATGGAGAAAGATTTTCTGCCAGAAGGTGATAGAAAACAATGTTCTGGATGCATCACGGAGTCATAGAATGCTTTGGGTTGGAAGGAACCTTTAGAGGTCATCTAGCCCAACCCCCCTGCAGTCAGCAGGGACATCTTCAGCTAGATCAGGTTGCTCAGAGCCCCGTCCAACCTAGCCTTGAATGTTTCTAGGGCCGGGGCCTCCACTACCTCTCTGGGCAACCTGTTCCAGTGTTTAACCACCCCCATTGTAAAAAATGTCTTCCTTACATCCAATCTAAATCTACCCTCCTTTAGTTTAAAACCATTACTCCTTGTCCTGTCACAACAGGCCCTGCTAAAAAGATTGTCCTCATCTTTCCTATAGGCCCCTTTTAAGTACTGATAGGCCTCAGGGAACAAGATTTGGTAGGAATAAAACTTAAGCTGCTGAGAAGTATTATGCAAAATGTGGAGGGGTGGAGTCAGCCTTGCAGAAGAGTTTTGGCAGCATTTAAAATTGCCAGCAAATAAAGCACATAGGAGTCATCAGACCTGTGGGCTGGATCCACCATCAGGTGGCTATCGTGTGGGAGGGTAAAGGGACAGTAGCCCCGGCATTCGGGTGGTTTGCTGTGGCATGTGCGAGTCTCTGCGTGAGGGGGAAGAATCTGTGCCCCTTCACCAGCACTGGCTTGCTTTTTTCACAGCTGCGCTCAGCCCTTAAATATTTGTGCTGACCTGATGGCAAGTGAAGATGTGTAGAGAAAAGAGTTCAAACTGTTGACCTGCCAACAGAGGCTTTTGCAACTTGACTCCAGTTGTTTAAGATCTATGATCTGCAGTTGAGCCATCCTCTTCCCACGGAGGGAAAATGAAAGATCTCTCACGTGCGTTACATAGATGCACAAGCAGGGTTATGGCAGTGTGGGAATGTAGAGATTCTGGCATAGAAATATCTTGTTTTCAACACCGATTGGGATGAAAGTTCAAATACTGAAATTATTTTGCGTACCGTGGTTTGACAGTGCTAGGGACTATCTGAAGTGCGTTAATATTAAAAGATCCTGAATAATATAGGAAAGGGTTGCTGATTTTTGTGTGATTTGTTGGGAGAACTCTTTGGAATAAGAGCAAAAGTTCCCACTGAACTTCCATAAGCCAGAATATGCGTGGGGATACACAAGAAAGTCTCTGTTGTTCTGGCTAGCACTCGCAAGAACCGGTGTACAGAAATATAGTTTATAGTACCTGTATATTTTTATACTCCTTGGGGTGACATATAAATTTATGTATATATGTATTTTTCATCAGAAGTTTAGAGTTGACAGTATAATGTGCTGGTTGTCGAGGTGTTCAAGAGGGGTTTTTTGACAGGAATCTCAATGAAACCTGGGATAGATACCGAACTTGTGCACCGATTTCATACTTTCACCTTTTTTTGTTGTTGTTGTTGGGCACCCTTTCCTCCTCGCCCCGTCTCGTAGTGCCGTTTCTCACTTTTCCCCCCCTCACGCCTCACTGCTGAGCGCCATTTTGTGCGTTCTCCGCTTCCCCTGAGGCTGAGGGGCTGGGCTGTGCCCTGGGCCGGAACCGGCTGGAACCGGCCGCGCCCGGCAGGGGCAGCCCCCGCTCGCCTCACCGCGCAGCCGACGCCCGGGCACCCGCAGCCCGGAACAAGGGCTGATCTCGGAAGGAGAGTGAAAATCAAGATGAGGGCAGACTGGTAAAAGAGAACTGTAAGGAAAACAAAGGTGAGTGGTAATGGTCAAGCTGTGGAGGCAGCAAAAAGCACCGAGTTTTTTGTGCAGCTGGAAGTGGGTGGGCAAACGGTGAGGCGTGGGGGAGACCGGCCTGGGGGAGCTTTGCTCAGGGCAGCTGGAGGGAAACCTAAAGGTGAGGAGGTGGTGGTTGATAATGGAGGCTGAGAGGTCGTGGGGGAAGGAGAAGCCCCTGGGAAGGGAGGGGAGGCCCGCGGCAGGGCAGCAGCAGCAGGTCCCCTTGGAGGAACCAGGGGTTGGCCAGCGCGCAGAGCCCGTGCTGGGGGATAATGTCACAGGGGAAGGCACAACCTGTGTAGTCAACAAAGGGGCACAAACTGAAGGCACTCATTATGTATGAATTATAAAGATTAGAGCGTGTTTTTAGTAACTATAGTGACAGTATATGTATTTCTGGTGTTACCAGCACGAGTAAGGTGGGGTTTGGGCCATTATGTGTGTGAAGAAAATATACGTGTGACTTGCTGAAGTGTGCTAAGGGACTTTTAATTTCTCTAAGGACGAGAAAGCGGTGCTGTACAGGTACGTTTCTGCGCACAGATAATTGCTTTTTGGAGCTCATAGAAACACTGAGTTTGGACAGACTGTAAATGCTAGTGGATTTCCTGTAAACATGGAAGAGGCTTAGTTTACCTTTAGCTGTAAGGATTACATCAAATATATCCTCATGAACAACAGATTTATCTCTTAGATCAACTCCGTTTGTACATACCATCATACAGCAAGTCAGCTAAAATACTTGCCTCAAAGTATATGGTAGCCAGCCAGACCTATATTTTCTTATTCTGCACTAAATTTCCTTCAGTGCTGGATACCATAAATTTTGCACATGTATGAGAGATATTTGGCTTCATCTCTAATATCTTTAAAGAATAAAAACATTTTAATTACTCAACTTGCTAATTAATATGTGATTCATGCCACTGTAACAAGATATATCATCAACATCCTAGAATCAATCAAGTGAAGGTTACTGTTTTATTTAGAACCAAATTGAAGATTCTGTGTTTTAATTAAAAACTTTGTGTTATATCTAAAATATCTACATTGCTTTTATCATTCTATAGTTCTATTTTTAATATTCCAATTTATTTAATCATGTGAATTAATTTTAATCTAAAATTGTCATTGAAGTTAAACAACTGTCGGGAAGGAGAGTTTACAGCTGCTAATAGCTTCGGTTTTAGGAATGGGCAGCAATCGTGAGAGAATCCACTATTAAAATATATGATCCTTTCATTTAAAATCAGAATAGAAAGACTTGAGTTTTCAGAGTCACTTGCATGGAAACATATGTAAATTTTGTAAAGGAGGACCAAGAGTACTGAAATAAAGCAAAAGAGAGGTAAAATGTAATTTAGCATGAAATTTATAAGTTGAAATTGGGATGCTAATGCTTCTTTTCAGTTTGGCTTCTGAGTAATGGCATAGTGAAGTTATTTGTAGCGATGTTAATGTCTGCTCCTTCTAACATCTGCAGAGAAGCGTCTCTTGGGTTCTTTTCCTCAGATATGAAATGTAAGGGTAATACTCAGCCCAGTGTACATGTAGCTATGCGTCTATACATACACGTTGTCAATGCCCAGGTAATTCAGACAGTCCTTTTCAGAAATCTAGGTGCAAGGTTGAAATTGGTTGGCAACATTAACCAGAAAATGTAGCTCTGTGTGGATAATTACCTGAATACTTCGAAACAAATTATACTCTTGTATGTGCAGATGTTGACTTTCGGTGCCTCCTGGCTGTGTCTATGTATGTATGTATGTAGAGACAATACAACTGCATTTTTTTCAGACACAGGAAGCACAGGTGTGCGTCTCATCTGTCACAAAACGGTAGGTTGCGGTATTCCACAGGACAACTTACAGCATCAGTGTTCTCTTTCCAGTGGCGACGCTGGCAATTGCGTACACTCGGAGACTGTCCTTCTGGATAGTCAGGTCTTACTCAGACCTAATGAAATGAGGTCTGTGTACGAGAAGGCTCTGAGTGATTATCTGGCGCTTATTTTTGTTCCACTCTGGTAGTACTAGTGGTATCAATCCAAGCAGCAGGATTGGGGATAGACAAAGAATGGGAAAGACAGAGCAGAGGGAAGAACTACAGAAAATTAACACATGCAGACAAAATATGTCTGGGGCAGAAGAAATTTACATGAAAATTTAGGGAACGTGTTGTATGTTTGTTTATTTTCCACGGTTATTTTGGTAATACAAGAGCAGTTAAGGTGAATTTTTTGACCTTTATTATCATATCTTTCTTCTTTCTGCACCTTTGGCAGATTTCTTTCTTGTACCTTTGTTTTCTGTGCTGTTTCCTCCTTGGAGCTGAACGTAGACTTTCAGGGTAACTTTTTCAATTATTTTATACATTACATTACTCTCTGTGTCACTGCGAGTGATCCTGTCCACACGTGTGCACAAATGTTAGTGTCCGAAAGCTGGCGGTGCAGAGGGGTTGGGTACAAATGTCCTCGTGCTTGGCAGCGGCAGGGAGGAAGGAGTGTGTAAAATTGATTTGTTTTAAGATGAAATCACTTTCCCCTCTACCAATGCCTTACCCTGAACTTTGATATATTGTTGCTACAGTCTCGCAACATTGTTTCCTACAGGATTACCACACTTAAATACTTGATTTGGTAATTTACATGCCCAATTGGGTTTTACAGTCCTGGAGTTCAGTGGTTAAACCTGGTATGTTTCTTCATCCACAACAAAGAGCTCTCTGTAGTGAAACACTGTGAGTTCACTACCTCGTTTGTTTTTTTTTAATTTGAGAGATGGTGGTCAGATGTACTAAAGCACAATACACTAGGTGTTTAAACCTTTATATATCTTAGAAACTGCCCCTGCTGCAGTTATTCTCCAGCATTTCATTCTTCGTGTGAGTTTGGACAAGAGAGCTTCTTCTATAGATCTCTGCTCCACCGCAGCGATTTCATCCTGCGTCCCAGCAGAGGAAGCTCTATGGCATGCTGAATGTCGCTAGACCTCAGTTTAGTGCCTGATACTGTAGCCTAATGGATGTTAAGGTCATGCCCGCGTCTCTGCTCTACAGTCTTTGGGTTGTGCTTTTCATCGTTGAAACAGCAGCAGCTCCTATAATGTTTTGCAAGTTTCTCATGAAAATATGGAGAACGTTTGCAGGTCATGGTCTTTCAAGTTGACTTCAGTCAATAAAATTTGTGGGGAATATTTGGTACAAAGATGGCTTTGAAGCAAAGGTCCAGGTCTAAACGTCTTTTCTGAAAATTTGAATTTCCATCACACTGGTGGCCACTGTATTTGAATCTGGCATGGCTACTACCCAGTAACAGGACTGCTGAAAGTTTTGGCCATTTTGGCTCATCAGCTTAAATTGTTTCAAGGTAATAGAAAACCATTAAAAAACTCTGACCAAACAGCAAATAAGTATTTTGTTTTCCCCAGTGAAAACTTAGCTTTTTATCTGTAGCTAATATGGCATTAACAGTATATCTTTAAAAAAAAAAAAAAGTAGTTTTTTAAAGGTATCGGACGTTTACAGGAATGACAGTGTTTTGCCACTCGGTGTTGTGAAAGAAAGGAAAGACCAAAGGGTTCGCCTCTTCCTTATACCTCTGAGGTGCCTGAAGCCCATCTATAGTTCAGTGTCATCTGGGAGAACCAGGGGTGACTTCTCCACAGAAGTCAATAGGACTTGTGCCGTTGACTTTGCAGATCCAGCGTTTCGCGCAGGCAGCCTGCCTAGTGATTTTTAGTATTGATGTTCTGTGACAAAACTTATACTTCCTTTTTATAGAAAAATGCTTCTTTCCAGTGATGGACATGACCCAGCAGTTGAAGCAGCTTGACTATATCAATTTATTCAAGAAAAAAAACTTTTAAAAGGTAGTCTGTGTTTAAGTGCTTTAGCTGAAAGCTCGTCACACTGTCTCCTTTCTTCATTCTGCAGTCTTTTAAGTAATGTACTAGGGAGATGATCTGTAATAAATAAAGGACAAAGAGTCCTATGTTCAGAGACTGTATTTGTTTAGTGAACATGAGGATTTCCAAGATAAAAGTTACAAATATTTATTTGAAAAGTGACATGAGAAGGAAGGGTTTGCTGAGGAGCAGTTTCGGTACAACCAAACCATAGTGCTATTAAACAAGTTACACCTACAAAGAGACAAGAACACATCTAAACAGCTTTTGCTATATTGTGTGATAACATCCCATTTATTTGTTGTGGGGCTTCGTTTTTGTGGTGGTTTTGTTTGTTTGTTTTTTAAACTACCAAATGGCAAGATGAAAACCAATTATAAGATCTGTCAAAATCTCTCTGAACTTGCAACTTTGGTAGGAAGACACTTATTGTGATAAAGAGGAAATCTGTAAAATGCAACCTTTTTAGTTGCTTAAAATTGAATTTGTGTGATCATTTGGAAGTTGCTCGGTATGTCTAGACAAGGAAGGCTGAGATAAGCAGGCACACTGTATTCCTCATTGTGCCTACAGTGTATCTCCAACCCCGTTCTCTCTCCATGCTTCCCCAAACCAAAAGCATGTGAAGCTTTGTAAAATTCAGATGGTTTAGGCATAGCCTTACTTGCATTTATTTATTTATAATTATTGTTAATGTTATATTATTATTAATAGGAGGTTTTTTGAGGCTTTTCATTAGCTCAGAAGAGACGCTTGCAGGAAGTCAGTTAATGTTTTTCTTGTCTATATGAGTTTGAGATGCCTTCTTACAAGATCATCGACTATTATCAACCAGTGGAATGTGAAAGGAAGGAATAGAAAAACCCACATTGTCTTTTTTCTGGTCTGGGCTCTGAGTAGTTATGTGCGCTTTCTGCTTGCTCTGTGACTGCAGGGAAGGTAGATGTGGGATGTTCATCCTGAGCTAATAAACACTGGTGGCCATCTGAGGTAGCAGAGCTGCAAGGCTTCCAGTTGACTTGAGGGACCTGGTGGCTGTCTGCTACAGACTGTAGTTATGCCCAATAGTTGCAGTGTGGTCCTGAGGAACAGCCAGGGGATTTAAAGCAGCCAGCATTAACTCGCGTGTAATTTCATCACTGTGTGGTGGTGAAATCTGCAGCGAAAGGGAGGAGGTGACAGAAAGGATACGCTGTCAGTGCTCTGTGGGAACAGAGAGGCTTGCGCAGAGGAACTCTAAGGCTCTTCTTTCTGTGGGCTACTCAACATCTGCAGGATTTCCCTGTGGATTTTATCGTTTCTGCAGGCTGCTTGGTCAGCCAAACCACCATGTTCCCATTGACAAAGGGTGGGGTTTTCTCCTGTAGCTTCAGGTACCTCAGTAATGCTTGGGGTAAGAATACAGTCAGGGTCGGCTCCCTCCAAAGTAAGTAGGAACTGGCAAAAGGCAGTTCAGGCTTTACATGGGAATAGTCACTCTCACAAGGACCCCGGTTCTGATGATTATAGATGGCCCAGCGTGACTTGTTTCCATACTTGGGCACTGTATGGGATAACCAGACAGATTCATTTGAGTTTGAGCGAGATTATCCTCTCTCACAAAATGGAAATTTAGGAACAGCAACCATGAGTGCAGATGGGGGGAGAGAAAGTGGAATCTAACCATGTAGCTCTTGTGCTATGGAAAGGATGTAGTGAGTGACTTACATGCCATTTATTTGTACAGTTAGGTCTTATTTTCAAAGTCAGCAAAAGTTTCCAAAGCTCAGCATCTTGGAAATCGGGGTATAACGTATAATTACATAGAACATTCAACCTTAGTTAAATAGTCTGATGACTCAGATTGTATATGTAAGCTTTGAAAGGAGTCTGTGGGTGGAAGCTGTCTCGCATAAAGGGCTTGAAATGCAGGGTTACATTCCAAGGAATTCTTAAAGACTATTATTTATTGAATTGTTTATTAAATGTATGTATTTTATTGAATTTCTGTGTAGAAGATACGAAAGATACAGATATATAGTTATCCTTTGGACAAGTGATTGAAGACCTTGGGCATCCCCAACATTACTAATGACAAATGAATATTTTCAGAAGCCCAGAAGTGGAGTCCCAAAGATTTTCCAATATTGTTTTTCTTGGATGGATGTTAAAAACCTTTACATTTTGAGAGGTTTCCTATGAGAAAGCACCTTTAAACTGAGAAAGGTCAATTTCTTTGACAGCCAAGACAGGAGGTTTCAGAGGGGTTACTGTGATCCAAAACCTGAATTATGTATGTCAGTCCTTAGGGTGTATCTTTTAAAATGGGAGTGACTAGGCTGGAAGCCTGGTGGGATGGTGGCTGTTCATTTCCAAATGCAAGTAGGATATTACATTTAAAACCCATGTTGGAAGAATGCTGAGGTTACAAAATTAACCGCTCTGGAGGCAAGAAATGCCACAATTAAGGTTGCTGAAACCTCCGAGTTATTCACTGGACATTTTCAAATAGAGGTAGGGATCCCTGTGCCCACAGCCACATGTGCCAGTTTACTTCTGATTCACACACTCTTTCATAGTGAATGAGTCCAGGATGCAGCTAGAAGGAATGGCGTGGGCATTTGCCTACACTTTAGCCCAAGCTCTGACTTCAAGGTACCTGTTCTGGGGAGTGCTCAGTGCAGTGGTGGCTGCACAGAGACCTTTCTGGTCAGCAAAATACGCTGTGGGTGTTGAGGGCCAGGAGGGGAAATATGGAAAGCAGAGGTTCCTTGCTCTCAGTCCTTGAACCCAGGCATGAAGGGAGAAGAGCCTGATGGGGCACTGCCATTTGTACTGCCCCGGCAGCCCTAGACTGGAATGTCCTCAGAGCAGGCTGAATCTTCAGGGCGATTTTTTTGATGCCAAGTCTAAGGCTCTGTTGAATAGGGGGAAGCCTACACACACACGCCCCTGCTTAGAGAGAAGAAAAGACAAAATTCTGATCTCGCAATGACTGCCCTGCAAGTCATTGTTTCAAAGCATGAAAGTAAATTTCTCAGTGAAATGCAAGTGGGGTTTGGAGAGGTTTTTTGGTTTTGTTTATAACATCAGCATTTTCCCTTTAACATCATTTGAGAAACAACCCTACCGTTTTTGCTTAAACTTTACCAAACAATCCATTTTGAGGCTATTTTGGCCCAAATTATTAAAGTCTGGCAAAGTTATAAGCATTTTAAATGCAGCATCCTGCAGCAGAAAGTGTTTGGCAAACTAAGCAGAACTACTGCATTACTGTCAAACATGCCTTGTTTGTTCTACTGCAACGACTGAGTCTGCACGTAGACGTTACAGAGCACGTTCCATTTTGAACTGTGTTTTTGCCCCTTTTCCTGCTGACTCTATTTTTCGTTTACACTTTCACTCCGATTAAGGAATTACTCTCCGACTGCTGGAAAGCCAGTGATTGAAGACCCTAATTAATTTACATGCTCTCCAGCATCCTTGGTCTATTTTTATTTCAGTATTCAGATCACAGGACACCACTTATAGGATGGAGTGGCTTTCACACAGAGTTGCAGCCAACTATTTTCCAAAGGTTTTGAATGCTGGACAGCAAGTCTCACCAAATTCATGGGCTCAATATTCTTCACCCTTCAGTCAATAGAGAGGGGAAAAATCACATCCCTGAACCAAATAACTTTCTTTCTAACTTTCTCATTGACTGATTCTTTTGCAAGTTTCCAGTGAACAGGTCCATGAGCATTTTCATACATTAATTTCTACTTTAAAATGTCTGTATAATTTAATTTGTTTGTGTTCGCTGTGATAGTGTTTGCCATGTGCAGGGAATTTCCAAAACTTACAGCAATATTGTCTATCTGCCAAGTATTTGAGTAGGAAGAATCCATTTTATCGGAGAAAAAGAGCTTGATGAACAAAACATAAAAGGTGTGCTTTTACTTGAAAATATGTATTTACTAAAATTAGCGGAGATCTTGACTTGTTTTCAGAGAGATGCATATACTTCGGGCAAGCGCATCTACGGTAGGTTAGTGTGAAAGCCAAGAAACGCATTTTGTACTTCAAAACAGACCGTATAGAATGCAGGCTGAACTATTGCACTGAGTGATTTTCTTCTTGATTCAAAACAAACAAACCCAGCCCAAAGCTTCCAAAAACCTAATGTAAGATTTCCTTGTGTGCGGCACAGTAAAATCTTAATGGCTTACTTCCTATGGCTTCCTTTCATAATGCAGGAGACAACTGAAATAAAACCTTGACAAGAAATTATACCTCTGACTCGCTGTGAACACAGATTGTCTCTTGAAATGTTAAAATTCAGCTGATCTGTTAAATAATAGTTATTATGAGGTGAACTTCTGTTTGTGCTGTTGGAGTTCTCTCATATCAGTATTCATTATAAAGCTTTGGAAAGGTATTTTCTAGGAAAAAATGAAAACTTCCATGTTAATAATCATAAAATTCCCTCCTCATACTCTATTATTTTGACTTAGATTCCCCCCCCCGCCCCCGCATTTGAAAAACCTTGGGCCCAACATAATGATTTTACTTCTCATTCCTGTCACACTGAGGCCAAAAGAGGGGCCGATTGTGTGAATTGCTATTGGTAATCAAAGTGGATAACAATCTTTTTTCACAGGATTTTTTGGTAGGGTATTTAATCCTATACTGAGTGAGGGAGAACACCGGAGGAGGGTTTCTTTTAGTATTTTTGCTCTCTCTAGATATCCTGAGGTCAGAATATTCCAGTTATAGTCTTTATGGTCATAAAAGACCCATGAACTTCGAACAGAAGACTCTTGTGGGGGTTAGTGCAGAAATATAAATGGCAGAAGCTAAAAGGGTTGATTGTCTTTGGTGGAAATATATATACTTTTTGGAACACTGGAGTGGAAGTAAAGACAAATGAACATCCTTATGGTGTAATCACCAGGTTGAAAAATCAGGTGACTTTAGTCCTCAAACTCCCTGTTAGCACAGTGAGTTTTTATGTTCTTTATATCTTCGTTGGTGGATGAGTCAATGTTTAAATGCTCATTTATCATTTACTATATAAAAGAAAAGCTATTACCTGAAACTCATTTTTACAGTTGCAGGCAAACCGAAATAATCATTTTCAAGGACCTAAAGCTGTTTCTTGAAGAATGTCATCATTTTCTTCTTATTTTACTTACCACTTACACTAGTATATGAGGTACCTTCAAGAGCTGTACCTTACAAAACTTGGCTGCAGATATTGCCAGCCACCATACCTGTACAAACTGGGCTAAAGAAACTCAGTTTCAGCAAACTACATTCATCTTGCAGACAGGACAAAAGAACCACTCTACAGGCGCAGCTCACACTGAACACTTGTGCTGCTCGCTCGGTGCCGGCCTGTAATATGCCTTGCCCTGAAGGCTGAGCAGACCGGCTGGCCCGTAGAAAGTATTTCAGGAGTTCGGGGTAAGGCTCCTGCTCAGCCATAGGATCCCGCTTGCTTGCGCCCATCAAGAGGGGACTTGCTGCTAGATTGCTATTCTCTGCTTTTCTTTTAATGTTAAGAATCTCTTCGAGTAAATGAACTGTCTTTCTGAAGTGGCAGAGGAGTAGTCTTCATTTTGCATCATAATTTGATGACTATCCTAATGGATCGTGTTTAATATTAATTTTTGTGAGTGTCATCTTCTTCATTCTCATAGTCTACGTGTTTGTAGCTTATGTGCGTATCTGCGTGCAGAAGTTTCTGCTCGCTGATGTTTCGTAGGACTCATGTTCTGAGATTTGCCAGTACTAAAGAGTTTTGTGTTACCGCTGGGGAAAAGCACAACTTTGCGCATCTAATTGCGCAGGGATATTCTGTTCGAGCCGTTAGCTGCGCTGGGGGCGTATGTCTTCGTGTACGGGGCCTCCATAGGCCAAAAAGCAGTGCAGACCATACCGTACGTTTACCTTTGTCAGTTTAACCTCACATATCTTCATGTAATTTTCAGTCCCCCGGTGCCACCATACTTTGCCACCCCTTGGTGCCTCATTCTTTATCTCCCCAAATGGCCGAAGCAGGCAAATGAGGTGATTAGCTGAGGCAACCAAGTGGGGAGACCAGCAGCAGTGTCTCTACAGGAAATTATACCACTCGCACGATTGCGGATCACTCGGGGTTTTGCTGTTGCCTCGTAGTCGCAGGCACGCTGCCTCTGACATAAACTCAGATGATGCTGCCTCTGCGTATTCTGTCTCCTCCTCGCTTGTCGGTGAATAGACTTAGTCCGTCTTTTTCATTTGCTGGCAGAAAGGTGAGGGCCTGAATGCAGAAGGCCCATTCTCCCTTAATCCCACTTCAAGTCCACGTTGGAAACAAATCTATTATGGGTGCTAATTTACAACAGCATCTAATTGTTAAAATTATCTTGTTAGGATGACACATGACACAATAAAAATAAGTTACATATGATCCTTTCAAGTCACCCATATCTGCTGCACATCTTGCAATTCGTGAACACCAGAAGACTGTAATTTACAGAATTTACAGAAGACTGTGATTTACTTAAATGCTTGTACATTCAATTTTTTAAAATCCATAGGTACTTTAAAAAAAAGCAAATGCACTTTTTATAGTGTAATATTTTGAGGCTAGTATGGTGAGAATGAACTATTTTACCTGTTGAACTGTAATAGAAAGGCATGATCTCTCTTTTGGGGGGGGAAAACTGGAGGTTTTCTATGAATCCTAGTAGGAGTGCATTTGATTGTTAGCTCATGAAGTCAATGTTGAGACAAACATATTAGAAAAAAAGATTTATCTGATACTGAGACATCCATTTATTTATTTTCACTTTTCCAGCTGTTCATCTTTCTTTTTTTGTTTGAAGTTTTTTTGTGTGTATGTTAGTCCTCCAGGCAACTGAGGAGTCATCGGTATTTGCACTACAAGGGAACATTCGAAGCAAAATGGCTACGCGTTTTACTTGGGTTACTTTGCTGAGTGATCGGTTTACTACAGCTATTTTGTGTCTTTGATAGTTACAGCAGAAAGTCTCAACAGTTTAATGTGATAAAAGATGCGGTGTCGGTGATAAGTGTGTTCATTACATACTAATTGAAAGGTGCACTAGCAGTGACGGAATGTCACCCAGAACCTCCATGTTCTATCTGTATCTATTTAAAAATTGTATATTGGAAACATACTTTTGTATACATTGTTGAGCAGGCGAAAGATTTCAGCGGTAATGCATTCATAACCCGTTGTGTCATTTTAACAAATTGCTTTCTCAGTCATGTGATCATACTTAAGTCTTATGGTTTATTAGCTGATTCAAGGAAAAAAAAAAAAAAAAGTCTCATATTCTCACGTGGCAATTTGTCCCTGTATGACTTAGTACTACCTATGGTAAGGGAATGAAAGTCAGTGAACAGCTGCAGGCTCTCAGACTTTTAGAGCAGGCATGTTTGCTCAGGCCATGAAGATTATACTCAAAAGGCATTGATTTTACTTTCTCATTCTCTCCTTTTTTGTCTTTCCTGCCTCTCCTGATTCTGGGGCTGATGCTGACAGGTCGGGAAAGGCAACACTGAACTTAAAAGTAACATGAGACGGTCAGTACCACTCAAGAAGTATTGAGAAGTTGGCAGGATTCATTCTATATTCCTCTGCACTTGAAAGGAATGATAAGGTAGACTAATTTTGTCTTGGAAAGCTTTTTCTGCCTGACTTTTCTAGTTGATTTCAATGTTAGGAGTGCCCATTTCCAGCTACTTCTCCAAAAACAAATTTTGCATTTGCATGGGTCATCTGTGTGTGCAGAAACAAGTTTCAATACTGTGTTTCGAATCCAAGCGTGTCGTTGTTGGAGTTCACAATTAACCTCTGCCAGAGCTCTTTGTATGTAGGGACTTCCTGTTTTTAGCATCAGAGAATTATATTGCCCAGAGACAAGGGGATGCTATCATAAAGTCTTTCTGAAAAAGAGGGAAAAAAAAAATCTTACTTGAGAAGAAATCAACATTGTTACATGTAGAGAAAGTTCTTTAAGTAGGTATATGAACTGCCTGGTAACATCTCAGAATCCATATGTCCTCACATAAACACCAGTCAAAGGTATTTCTACCACTTCTCTATTCTGCAAAGGTCACACAGTGTAAATACTGTACTCACCACTGAAGAAAACATTTGACTAGTATGAATACTGGCTTTTATGTACACACTTTCAGATAGGCCCACTGGATAATAATTAAATTAAGGTTTCTGGCTCTTCCTAAGGTTGAGCTTGTAAATATCTAAAGACGTGACTGATCAGAGAAGTTCAGGTTAACTGTAAAATTGATCAAAAAGCAAGCAAAGAATAACAGCTCAGCCGAGCAGTACTGCTAAGTGATAAACTAACTGCTAGGGAATGTGACTGGAATTCTGCTGTAAAAGCCTGTTTTCATTTCAATGTATTTAGCACGGGACTGTCATTTAATTGTGTTGTAATTGTTTCCATTTGACAAAGAGAGTTGAAGACTGACATGTCACATGCATTTGTATCTGTTGCATTTCTCTTCGCATAGCGAGAGGAGGATATAAAATGTGATCAAAAAGCAACCGAGTCTTTGTTACTAATTGGGCACATTGCTCACTGGTTTTGTTCTGTAGAGTGTACTGGGCTTTCGAGTTAAGTGGCTGATGATGTGACTTTTTGTGGTGGTGAGCAGTTCTCACTCGCACAAAGTCTCACGCAAGGAACCTTTCCTCCACGGGCCGGTTTTGTCAGGTACTGAGCACAAGCAACTTCCCTCAAAATTAAAATCAGCTGTTGGAGTAAAGGCATAAAGATTTCTTTGATGGGACAAGGATTTTAACCTCCTGCCACCCTAATCCCTGCCATGTGACTGCAGCTGGGAATAAACAGCCACATCAGCCCCTTAGTTAATAATGCGATGCATCCTTCTTAAACGTGTGAGCAAGGAGTGATGGCTACAACCTGTAATTTTGAGACTATCCATCTGTCACAGGAGAAAGCAAGCAGTCATGTCTCTCTGTGTTAATTCCAGATGCAGGTTCTGTGGCTTTCATGACGTTATGGTAAAGAAAGAGGTTTGACTGACTCAGTATCCCATGTCCTAAACTGAGCACTGAGCTTTGCACTGATTAAATCATTTTTGCTATTAGTTTAGTTACGTTCAGGGTGGGAAAAGGGTGGGAGGCAAAATTTAGGTTTCATCCTTTAAGGCTCGAAGCACTCTGACCTTCATCTAGCAAAGCACTTAAGCAAATGAGCAACTACATGTGCTTAATGCTAAGCACATCATCAAATCTTTTGCTGGATCATGGCAAAAATCAAGCTTTCCTTGAATGAAAAGTAAAAGAAAATATGATATGCTAGGAGGAGTGAGGGTTTTTTTTTCATATTTGGTGTCATTTTTACAGACACCAAAGGTTTGTTAACTGTAAATTAGTCAAAAAGCATTGTTCAAAGTCTTCATTTCAAGGACAGAATTATTTATGGATAAGAACAGGGCTGCCTAGAAGTCAGTGGTGGTTAAAGGGATTAGTTTCATGGACACTTGTTTTGATATTGTGTTTACAGTACTGATGCTGGTGATGTGATTATTTTTATGTACAGTTGTGCATGTATCAGAGAGCTATAACAGGGCATTTGAGTTTTTAGGTGGAAGTTTATTGTTTTGAACCGTATTTCTGAATTCGAGCAAGCTTTTCTTATTTTTCTTAGCACAACAAACTTGCATCAGGTCTTAAGAACTACCTAAGCTTTGAGAGACATAGACAGGATTGAACAAAGGGTGCCTGTAGCCTATCTAGAAATACAGAAATAAAAATTAGGTAGAATAATATTAAAGAAATATTTTTGTGCTGTTCATTGGCTAGGTGCAGTAAACAGTACTCATCATTTGAACATATACTAGAGAAGGAGCAACAAATTCTTTGAGAGGTTTTATTTTTTTTTTGTGTCGCTCCTCTTCCAACTTTATTTTCTGTATTTTCTTGATTTCTTTATTCTGTGACAGCTGTGTGTAGCAGAGTTGCACACCACACCCCCTACCCCCCAGCTGTGGGGGTTTTGAAATCTGTGGGTTTATTTTAATGTAGCAAAACTTTAGGAAAATTATTCTTCTGATATTATATTTACACAGCAGAGTGTTTCACTGCACCGCGAGAATCCATGAACACAGTTTATGGAACTGCTGTACCTAACAGAAGGACTGTTTGTACCGTTTCTGTCAAACTGCTGCCAAATAACGTACAGTGATTTGTCTTGGGGTAACCAACCCCAGGACTGCAAACCTGAACGGATGTGTAGCGTTTTCCCTATGGGCTACCCAGGCTCTGCCTTATTGTCTAGAATAGTGAACAGCACACACCAACTGTCTTCCAAAAATTTGGGAAAGAAAAATTTTTCTTGGGTAATGAGGCTTCTAGCCCCAGGGATAACACCAGATACCGGTCTATATTTCTTTATGTGACTGTGGTCCTAGGCTCATGAATAGATTTTCATAATTCCATTGGTCTTTTGTGTTCATCTGCTGGGACAAAAAGTGCTAAGCTTCACTTCGAAAGTTCGTGCAAGTAAATACCCCCTTCTTTTGTGATTTTTGTGTAAATTGCAAATTAGCTGGACTGCTCAGAGTAGGTTCAAGATTCTGTTCAAAATAGTACCCAAACGAATATTTGGAAAAGCCTTATTTGCTGTTTCAAGCTCTTAAGTAAATCTTAAAATGAAAATTTTATATTGCTGGTTATATAAATTCCTCACGCTACTGAAAACTAATTCAAAAACCACTGTACTGACTATTGAATCAAATCATATCACACCCTGAAGGACGACACCATCACATTCTGTTGAAGATTCTCTCCCTTTATTCTGTGAATTGCCAGGCTGAATCCTAACCTTTATTTTCTCAGAATAATGGGAATAACCGTATTTGCATGCGCTGTCTTTACTGGAGCTACATATGCACAAAATCAACTTCAGGATCCATCCCCTGTTCTCACTGCAGGCTAACAAAAATGTATAAACTGCTGTAACATGCTTTTTTTTTTTTTTTNTTTTTTTTTTTTTTTTTTTTTTTTCTCCTGACAACTACAGAAGAAACATTGACATAGAGAAGCATTGGTCAGGACTGGTCTTTTGTGTTGCCTCACAGAACCACGTTGTCTTAAAAGGATATTTATACAGTACAGTACAGGGCTACTGTATAATACCTGGTATATATTCTCTGTGCAATGCCAAAAATGCAAGGTGCTATGCTTTTTAGTTTTAAAAATGTCAAAAATGGAAATTCAGGCTATTTGACACTGCAATAATTTGCTAAGAGATGTCTGAATATGTAGCCCTTTCTGTAATTTTGCACAACAGTCTGAGCTGTAATATTGCAATAATTACCCAGTGAAGTCATAATTGAAGGGTAAAAATTGAATTTAGGGTCTACATAATTTAAACAGGACCTGATTTTACCGAGTATGACACATTTATGGTGTCTGCTATGTGCCTTATAAAACATACTAAATTTTAAGCCGATAACTCAAATGGTTCCTGAGGTATAAACTTGTGAAAAGTCACAATTTTGCATTGTGCTGAAAAGCCACCTTACAATACAGTGACTACCATAGCTCTTTAATATCCAGCAGAGTTCTCCTGCTGTGCTTTGTCAGTCGGTAGCAACATCCAAGTCTTCTTGTAAAAGTAATTCACACTTTTTTCACAACACTGTTGCTTTAATTACCACTGAACTCTGCTGTTGCTCAGACAGGCCTAGCAGGACCAAGAGAGGGTCAGCGCTGCAGTCACTGCAAAAGAAGCAAATGGCTTTTTTTTCTTACTTTATTATTAACAAACCATCTTTGATTGAAATGCTCCTAGCTTCTGAGACCCAGTCTTGTCTCTGTGCTCTCTTGGGGTATTCATTATCAAAGTAGACCATGGATGTCAATCTGGAAAAACATCAGAAATAATACCTAAAATCCTAATCAGAAAACTTCAAGTGAAGACAAGACTTACATATCTTTTACATGTAAACAGCTGATCAGATTTATTGTATGTGCACAATGAATTTCTGATAGAAACAGACTAACTCATCAAATTACTGTACATTTTGTACATGTAAAAATGATTGTTACCCGTTTGTTTGTAATTCTTTCTTTTTTCTTCATGTTCATTTGATTTCTTATATCTCGTTAGAGCCAAAGGCATTCATAGGAAGAACTGAAAGATGCTGAAAGACAAACAAGATTGTATTGAAAATTATAAAATACTGCTTCTGTAGCTTTGTCTCATGAAATGTTCCATATTTATATATCATCTTCCACACTAAAGAACAGTAAAAGAACCTTTTAGTAGTGCAAAACATCATTTTCAAACTTAGGTTTGAGTGTGTTTGTGTCACTGCTTACCTTAGAAGGTCAGGTGTGGAAAGGGTCCTGTCCCTCATGCCCCTCCCTGTATGTGGGATGAAACTCACTGGGAGAGAAATGCAGCGCTTTCAGCATGGCCGTATCCGTCATAAACTGCGGCATTACAACATTTTTAGAGCAGGATGTGACTGTGACTTCTACATTCAAGGGAAATTGCAAAGGAGACTTTAGAGCTGAAACCGAGTTAGTCAACACGAAATCCAGTACAGCCTGCTAGCCTTAACACTTATTAAAATATACCCTATGATCTATGAATACAATTATAGATGAGACCTCTGTTTCATATCTCACCTAAAAGATGATACTGCAAACTGATACCACACCACTTAACACCACAATAATGCACTGATTCCTTTCTGGTTTGGCAAAAAGTGGCACCTGTTGGATTAAGAGTCCGTTAACTAATTAGATAGCGGTATCATCTATGGACGTACGCTGGGTTTTGCTTAGGTGTTTCACAGTCCAAGAATCTGAATATTCTTCATTTCTGGATGTAACAAGCCTAAAGCCGGCTGGGTAAGCTATCACCTGTGCAATGCTCAGTTAATACCATGCCCTAATCAGGACTATTATTTTCAGTCGTTCGTCAGACCTGTAACGCCTTGACTTTAACTACAGGATTGCCAGAAAACACCTATAGGGATCATTTTGAAAATACCTGTCCCAAGTTACCCTAAATATTTTTTCATTCTATAGTGCCTGGAATCAGGAGGAATAGGAAGTAGAAGTCTGGGGAAAAAACAAACAAACAAACACACCACAAAAAAACAAGTGGGGGGAAAGAAATGTGGTTTCAACATGGTTTTAGCAAGGAGGAGAAAGACTTGGAGCAGCAAAGTAACACCGCGTGTTACGAGAATCTTTATGAAAACACCATGCTGGTTGGGCTGTCGTGCGTGAGAGAGGCTTCTGATTGTTATGTACAGTCACTTGACAGTAAACGTTGGGAAAGCGATCTCTGAGAGTTTGTACATGGGATGCATAGCATTGCCCTTCTCTTGAAAATCAGATGCGCTCCAGGGGCAGGAGTCAGAGAGGACCTGTGTGATCAGGACTCGACGCATGCGGCTGGCACAGAGCGCGCGCTGTGGCTCACGGCAAGCTGCTGGGTTATGCGTAAGGGCGTATGCCCCTTTCCCTCTCGCTGTTGAGTGGCGCGCCTGCGTCCCCAGTCGCTCCAGCTTGCTGTTGGAGGTACCCTGTGCTAACTGTTTGGATGCTAGTTATGTTCCAGGTATACCAGATGATCCTGCACGACCGTTAGCGCGCGAGCATCTCCTTTGGCAAGGGCAGTTCCCAGCGCGGTGGTTCAAAGTGGTCCTTTCTTGCGCACCTCTAAACAGGTATTCTGCCTGCCTGTTCAGGCAGATGAAGCAAGCTGCGATGGGCAAGATTTACTTTCCTTTGCAGCTCTTTAGGCAATAGTAGATTCTTTATAAAGTCCTCATTCCCAATATTGGGAAATGCATGCTAGGAGGCCTTTGACTTCTTCCTAATGAACAATATGGTACAGTAAATAAAGTAACTGAAATGATGAGTATTTGACGTACAGACTTGCAGTGATTTGGATGCATGTGGCTGTGTATTTCCAGGATAAAGACGAACGGGAGGAGGGAGTTTTCTTTCTTCATAACCTGTTCCTGGCAGATTCAGTCAGAAGAACCATTCTCACTTCTCCATCTCCTTTTCCGCAACCGAGTAGCAGATTGTTTGCTCTGCAAAAAGACTGTTGCAGGAGGTATCACTTCCTACAAATACTTTATTTCGCATTGACTACATAAAAGCCCTCAGTCTTTTAGCGATTTATGCAGTACTAAAACCAGCACTGATCATATGCAACAGCCTGTGTGGTTTGTTCAAGAACTAACATTCCTGCCCTGGCATGGATAAATGGCTACTAGAACATGGATATAGCAAGCCAGTATTTGCTACTCCCTGGCCTGAAAGTATCTGTAAATTCACAGGCAAGGGATGCAGCTAAAGCTGTAGCTGCTTGTATCACGAATCCAGTAAAAGTTCCTGTTCTTTCTGCCCCTGATGCTTACATACTACATATCTTTCCTCCCCCCACATGTTTGGATGTTACATATGCTGAAAAAAGTCCATGCCAATGGCAGTAGATCCAATGGGAAGTTATTGAGATGGTACGGGGGGGGGTGGTGGTGGTGGCAGCAGAAACAGAGAAGTAAGATCCAATAGCTGGAAAATTAGAAAAGAATGAAAAAGAAGAGCATGTGATCTTTCACTGTTTGAAGTCCAGCAGTTATTTGGTATGCCTTGGAATCCTAACAGTTGATCCCACAAAGGTGATGCCTTCGTCAACATCATCATTTTACAAAAAAAACCCAAAAAAACCCCAAAAAAACAAAACCAAAAAAAACCCCCAAAAATCTGAAATAACGTGGATGAAACAGAAAACCAAATGACTGCAGAATGAGAAAGGTCAGCAAGGCCAGTCTGGGGAGGGGGGTCACTAACACCGGTGCCGCATGTACTCTGAGGCAGCAGTAACCGTACGCTTTTGCTGCGGAGCAATACAAATAACAGATTACCATGAGGATATGTAGATGCTGTAGTTGCAAGACACCTTTTCGTCAGGGAAAGAACTGCAGGTTTGAATATCAGAGTACCGCTAAGAGCTTCCGGGGTTCCTGTGTGTTCAGCATCTAAGGAAGTGCGTGGTGTGCTACTGAAAAGCTCGTACCTGCTGTTCCTCTAAGAAGGAACTAACCTGCATCTGTTTGAAAAACTGCAGCTGGAAGAAGGGAGGGTGTTGTCCTGTGGATGGTACACTGGCCTGTTATATTCTCCTACATTCCAGGACTTATATGACAGTCCAACATTTCCAGCTGTGCTGGGGAAAAAAAAACAACA
>VZTL01016631.1:2891-16983 GCA_013400535.1 Scopus umbretta
CCCACCCCCTTGCAGCTAATCTGTGTGGCCGCATTGCTACCCAGACTATTAACACTCACTGATGTATGTCCTCTGCAAAGCAATATTGTGTTAAGGAGAGATCCCTATGGCAACTTGTTAGAAACACACTAAAGAATGATGGCTTCCTGGTTTTGATTACATTTTTAGATCATTTAACTGTTTTTAATCCATTTAATTTCTTAGGCATTACTGGGTATAAGGCAATTTTTCAAATTGCCTGGGGCAGTAAATCAAATTATTTTAGGAAACCTGTTTTGTGACAGTTACCTTCAGTCAGCAAAGTTATCATCTCCCATGGCAATTTTCTTTAAGACTTATGCTTCATAAAACCATTTTGCTTGGCATTAATTGCACTGTAGAACTGAAGAATTCGTTAGTGATGACATCTCACATGAGTCTTTCCATTATTATTTCTGGGCCTGACAACTGGTCATTGGTTACCAGAACTTTTATATTTACCCTTTTTAATCACAGATACTAATACAATTTCTCCTCCTTAGGAATCGACCCATTGTTCCGGGTTTTGTTAAAAATTATTATTAATGGCTCACAGTATTCAACTAAGTTAATTTAATTCTCCTATGTACAAGCTATCTGATCATGTCAATGAGAGTGTTTATAAGCATTACTGTCCCTAAGTAGGTAAAATGGGATTTTCATCGTTACTGAGATGTGTAGATAATTTCCTTCCCTTGTTCTTAATTTTACCAACCAGCATCTTCAGCATCTTTACCTCACACGCTCTTCTCCATTCTCTATGGACCCGTTCGCACTCATTGCTGTCCGTACTCCCATTGCTGTTTCTGTTATGCACAAGGGCAGCATTTGAAGCCTTTACCTCCTCACTTCTCGTGGCTCCTGTCTTGCATTCCATTGCCACTCTCTTCTCTTTTTCCCAGACCTTTCCCAGTTTCAATAAGAAAGAAGCCACATTTTTTTCAGTGTGATTGCTAAAGCTTTCTTGTTATTTTCCAAGAGTATAACATTGTCATCTGTGTACTGAGGATCTCTCTCTTCTTATGTATCTTGAAGCCTTAATTCTCTGTGTTCAGCTGTGTTGTGTCTCAGCCATGTCTGAGCATATGTACCATGTTTACTCCCTCCGCATCTTTGCTTTTCCCTGCAGGAGACAGAATGGAACAGCACCATGATGCACCTCATTGTCAATACGTTTTGCTAGAAAGGTGATTAAGTATATCTGTAGATAATATCTCAGAAAGCAAACAAAAACTCAGAAGAAAGAAAAACAATTTTCTCTGGAAAACAATATGAATTTCTCATTAAAAGCTGCAGTCAGGCTGCCTCCTGAGTGCTACAAAGTTATCCCAACTGGAAAATGCCCACTTGCTACCTGTGAATCTCTTCTCTCTCCTTTGACATCTTCAACTTAAAATCTTCTCTATTTTTTTCCAGCAGTTTTTCTTCAGCATCACCTTTTCTGGCAGCCAGACCAGAGACAAGGTAATGAGCTGGAAACTTTCCAGATGCAAGTCCAATTGATTCCACTTTGCCAGAATCTCAGGTGGAGACTGCAGCACAACCCAGAAAACCCTGGGCAATCCCATGCCCCACGCCCTGCCACGATGCTCTCTGTGGGGGCTTACATGGTTTGAGTTACGCCTCACTTACCAGTCATTGCAAAGTGACTTATCAGTGGATTAAGATGGCAAAATGGAAAAGGAAAAAGAGAGGTCATGGCACTGACTTGTCACCTCCCACAACAGGTGTGTTTGCTCCAGCCAAGCAGCACAACAACTGCCCTGGCAGAGAAAGGGGAACAGAGAGGAAAATCATACAGGATTTTTGTGCCCAGCAGTGTACAACTTAACAACTAATGCTTTATACTATAAATATAACATTAGGGGTTATATTGCATGCTCATAATCAGGAAATTCAGAAATTCCCATGGCTATTTTGGCTTGATTTTTCTAGGTATCAACTGATCTGCAGAGATGTATTTGCCTACTTAGTACAAACATACTCTGTGACTAAACTGTGCTCACAGCAGACTGAAATATTAGCAACAGCATCATGCAAATGTCCTTTACCTTTTGCTATATGTTCAGAATTCTTTAAATTATGCATTAAGGTCCATAAAATCTCTAGAAAAATTAAGTGTTGTTATTGTTGAAAGAAACCACTGTTAGTTTTTGAAGAAAACATGTGAAAAGGGCAATCTGAGAGGCAGTTCATGACAGAGGAGTCTAAACTAATGGGTCTTGATTAAACTTGGCCTTGAGATGGTGAATGAGTTCAGCCCTGATTCTCACAGCAGCACTTGGAGGGTGTAGGCTGAGGTGGATCAAAAGCCAGAGCAAATCTTGTCACAAACCCCTGTGAAGTGAAACCAATGAGCTTTACACAGCTCTACTCAAGGGCTTTTATGTGTGTAAAATCTCAGCCATAACATGGCACTGATGTCTTTTTCTTCTTCATTTAGTTTTCATGGTTCTCTTTTAAAAATATATGTTGAAATAAAAGCAAAAACATCCACAAACAATGGTAAATACGGAATAGGAGGCCAGAAATCATACACATATAAATAATGAGTCAGTGTTTCCTTCTGCACCAGTGGAGGACCCAAAGAAAAAGTTTCTGCTGGTCACCCTGCTGCCCCAGCAGGGTCTCTGGCTCTGCCTTTCCCCAGTGTTGGGCTGACAAGTTAGGAGAAGGAGGCAGGATTCTGACAGATTTTCAAGCTTTAAGATTAAATGCTTGAAAATACAGCAAATAAAATATATTTGAAAAAATACAGCAAATAAAATAAACTTGAAGAAAAATTATCATTTCCCCTTGCATTAATATTAATACTGGAGTATAGAAACTTCACATGAAAGATCCTCCTCAAGACTTAAAGCACAAAGCTATTACAGCTCCACAGCTGCTCAGGAGAGGCTAAAGCTGGTGTAAACAGCCCCACTGTAAAGAGCAAATATCTCAGCTGGCAAAGCCAGTTTGCATGTTATATAAAACCTTTTTTTTTTCTGATTTTGCTTTAATCTGTTTCTCATTCTATGAGGAACACCTGAAAACTGTTATAATTTACTCACAGCTAAGAAACCATACATACATTTTAAGAGTATTCAACCCTCCCCTGTTTGAAGTTCAATGGCCAACACGGTGGTCTGTGAGGGTGCAGCGACATGGTGGAAACGAGAAATGGAGCTGATTTGGTCAGGTCCCTTTGCCTCTACCAAAGGCTTTTATGGTTTGCTGAAGCCCAACTACCTTTTAATTCTATACCATATATATTTTAGCTCTGGATGGCAAAAAGACAGCTGAAGTGGTGTTTTGATCAAAAAGTTCTTGATTAACCACTGTGGCAGTAATGAATGCAAATTTCTGTGCTGCCAAAGCATTATACCTGACGGTGTGGACTGTGCAGTCCTGTAGTGTGTCATCAACAGCAGGCAAGGTACTGACTTGGTCTACATTTTAATTTGACTATTAATTTACTCTAACCTAATAGTTTACTTTCCAAAAGATAGCTTTTGGTTAGGGCGTTTGTTACATACAAGATGCTCTGCTTTTCTTCCCCGAACCGAAAATAAAGCAGTGACTAAGCTACAGCTACCAGACTGCAGGGCTGCATAGAGCTCAGTGTTTGCCAGAAATCAGGAGGACAGAGTTCAGAAGGAGAGGACTGATCCTTCAGCACTTGGTGCCTGCAGGCAGCACCAGTGGGTATTGGTCAGTCTGGCCACCTTCGCCTGAAAGTCCTGTAAGTGTTACTCAGAGGAAGGCCTTCAGGCTTACCCTTGTTCCTGTTGTCCCTCCCCCTTCCAAAATTAGTGACAGATTGCAAATGCTTGGGTTTAATCTGCTCTAAATGCAGTGTTATAAACTGAAAGATAATGGCAAAAGCACAGATTTCATTAGCTTTCATGCAGAACTTGCAAATGGAGAGGGCACCACCTGTAAAACTCATTCTCTACTGTCTGTATGTCTCTTCTCCCTCTCCCAGGCAGGGACCACTATGCCCTGCTGATGTCGGTCTTTATCTCACCTGAATGGAGGAGCAGCCCTGGAGCCTCCAGGGGAAGGCAGAGCCCCGTTGCTGTGCCCAGCTCAGCAGCAAGTGCAGGGACCCAGACCAAGGCAACGACGTCCCTGCAGCAGGCATCCACGGGGGAAAGAGGCCTGATGGGACCTGCTCACCTCAGCCCAAAACACTCAGAAATGCCAGGATCGAGCTGTGGAGAAGGTTGGAAACCACCAGGGGTGCTGAGACTGAAGGAGGTACAGCAGGAGGTATCTGAGAGGCCAGGTACATCCAAGAACTTTTGCTAAAACATCAGTATTGGTCTGCTAACATGCATCAAATAAATATTCAGATATGTTTGTACCATCAGATGGATAACCCGGTGATGTTTGGGTTTGGCTTTAAAAGCCAAATTACATACTCTGCATTCCCTTGGCAACTGAGGAGGAGGCAGAGAAACTCCTTTTAAATTTAACAACTTTAAATGTGTTGACATACATCAAATTCAGATCTGGGGTAGGTTTAAGTGACACATGTCATCTGACTGGAGGGTTTATGTGTTTGCCAGTGTGAACACAAAAAGGCTCAATGTGTCTGGGGAGAAACAGAAATAAGATCTGTGACAACAAAATTTGCTTGCAGATAATTAATCACATTTGTAAATAAGTAAGGCCATATTTGCATCCCTTTTGTTTCTTCTTCTTATGATCCACAGGTCAACTCTTGCTGTGAAAATATTAACAGCAAGCAGATTTCCCAGTCACACACCCAAGTACTCAGTGAAGATGTATTTTCAGTTCTCAGACAGACATGTTTATACTAGAAGAGCTCCCAAGCCCATGCATTGAGGGCTCCCGTTGAGCAAAGTGGGGGACAAGGTTCACCCACAAGGGTCAAGCTGCAGAGTCAGAGCCATAAATAACTAGAGCAAGCTGCTTTCTGCTCTGGAGAAGGAACCAAACTCTTTGAAGAAATAATTAGGAGTTGAATTAAACCTTCATATATACCTAACTGTTTGTCTGTGATTTTCCAACTAGGACATTACATTTTTGGCAATGCTTACCTTACTTGCTGTACCCAGAACATCATCACTAAAACTATTGCCAAAGTACAGGTTAGCAAACACTGATCTGAAAGAAACACGTGCACTGGGAGTGTCCTGGGAATTCATGTGCCCAGCATCCGAAGCACCTCTTACTACCAACAGCATGATGATGATGCTATAGCTCTAGTGTATCTAGCTTGAGTTGTAAAATATGTCCATGCATGTGAGAAAACTTGTCACTAAATTCTTGAAAGAAATTCTGAATCAGAGAGAGATGGGATCCTTCATCTTCTCTATGTAGGTTCTTTACACTAAGGATATAACTTCTTGCATCCAGCTAGTGAATCCTGGACTCAAGAGCCACTATGTATTTTCCACAGTGCTATTGATTGTAATCCTAGTATAATTCTTCCATGTAGCTTTTTGTTAAAGAAAAAAAAAAAAAAAAAGAAAAATATTTAAGTGCCTATCATACCAAAAAATGAAATTTTAGTTAAGTCTCTTCAGGACTTTTAAATGTGTTGCCATTATTAGGGAGACAAAAGAATTACAGAAAAGGTAAGAACACTTACATCTAGTCATCTTATGCATTACACAATGGTATTTTTTTCTCACTTACAAAACATCCAGAAAATGTCGGGATTCAATCACTCAGGAATGCCTGGATGCAGACATGCAAATACACCCAGTTAACCTTGTTCCCAGCACATCTAATTGAGTTTCAAGAGGGAACAGCAAACTGCCTTCATGCACAAATGAGGGACAAAGAGAAATAAGCATTAAGAGAAGCTGCAGGATCAAGCATCAGTTATTTGCTTGTGCTCTACAGAAGATCACAGTCCATTTATTGCCCATACTAATGTAGATAATCACACATATGAAAACTGATGTATGCATATTTTTAACATTCATAACACTGCAACATTTTTTCTAAACCTGTTGAGAGTACACTGAAGTTTCATTCTCTCCTTAATTGTTTGGAAACAGATTTGATACTTATTACATATTTTTCTGCACTTCTAATTGCGAAGAAGGCAATCTGCAGCAATGGGTTTTGCATATATTTCACTGCATCTTGTGACATGAATGTTTATGCAATTGATTAATGACATGAATTTTCTTATGTATGATGCTTTTACAAGCATTTGCACATGGCTGCATAATTCTCTCATTTGTAAAGCTGCTGCAAGTGACAGGCAGGAGCTGAGGAGGAGAAAGGCGGCTGTGGAGGCCTTTGGATGAGAGGAGCTGATCCCAAGAAGCTCTCCAGTGCAAGTCCCCAATCCAGCAGTTCTCAGAGAAACAAGTTCCTACAGCAGATTCGGAGACACTGAGGCCACCTGAACAACTGTTTACAGTTTTAAGGTGTTTTAGTGCTGTATGGACAAGTCACCTGAGTACCTCTCAGACCTACCACGCTTCACCCCGCAGAGCCTTAGGTCCCAGCAGATTCCTGCCACCATCTGCCTTCAGCACATCTGGAAACAGCATCTCACTTGGCTTCTGAAGCTTGCTCCATGGTCAAAGCTGTGTTGAACATCATGATAGGTATGGATGCGTTTTGTGTCAGACCACGGGTAGCAGACCAAGATGGAAGATGCCAGGCACTTCTGAGCTGCTTTGATGGCAGCGGGGCTCCCCAGGGAAGGGCTGTGCTGGATCCCATTGGGGCTTTCCTCGAGCATGGCACTACCATCTCCAACGCCTCCTCTAACAAGGGTGTTGCTGTTGAGGGAACACTGGGTTTCCAGCACTCCAACCATTGCAGCCAAATGCTCAAACCTCCCCAATTTCCCACCTCCTCAAAGTGTCCAATGCCACTGCTGTTCTCTAGCTTCATGTTCATAATGGGCACAACAGGCACAAAGCAGCACATGAACCCCCAAGAAACCACAGACAGCTCTCCTGTTCTGGGACAGATTGCCAGTGTTTGCTGCAGGAGAAAAAAATATTCTTAATTTCTAGTATTTGGGTTTATTCAAACTGATAGCAAGTTGGAAATTTGAAAACAATCTGAATTTGACCCTGGATTTTCCGGGATTTGCATTAAAATCCTTCCCCCACCTCACCCTCAAAACTGGATTCCCAGGCTGCTCAGAGCACGTAGCTGTAATTTAGCATGGCAGCAGACCTTTCAACTCAATTTTGTGTTGCTTCCTTTGCAAAAATGTATTTCTGCTGAGTTTGGTTCACAAGCCAAACTTTGGCAAGATCATTTTTAGATTTCTTTCACATCTCCACTTATCTGAAGTAAATAATTCTGAGTTGTTTAATTCTTAATCTAGTGTTTCATAAGAGAGTGCATTTGATCTAATCAAATTTTGAATCTAAGAATGACCAGGAAGTTTAAGTTACTGAAAATTTTTATTCCTACTCTGTGTGACTATCGGTCAGTAAGAACAGTAAATGAATAAGATGTTAAGACATCCTGATTCATGCTGAGATTTAATTCCCTTCTTATACTTTCCATGGGGAAAAAAAGTCTTGCACAGACATAAAAAGTCAACAGAAGAGCTATAACCTGCAGAAACTTGACTCCAGTTTCCAGAAAAATGCTGAAATAAACAACTGAACCAACTGTAAGGAATAATATAATAATATTATATAATTATTACAATAATTATAATAATTATATAATATAATATAATAAGGAATAATATAATAACCAAGGAAACAAAGGAAAAATAAAAAATCAACATCAATTTGTTAAGAGCACCTCATGTCATTTCATTCCAATATTTTTCCAAGGCACAGTGGTGGACCTTGTGGTGAGGAGTAGCTGTGCCCTGAGCAAGGTCTTCTCCTAACTGAACAAGGCAAACACCGCCCAGATGAAACCATTGCACTGGATGTGGGAAAGACCTTGGAAACCTGTCTTGGAGAATAATGACGATTACCCAAGCCGAAAAATGGACAGGGCAGAGCTTTTCAGCTGTGCATACTACATCAGTTTCAATAATGTTTTTGTTTAAAATCTGCAAACTATGGGCTGGTAGATTGTGGGAATGCAAAGCTAGTATGCTAGGAGCTGTTAATAGAGGCCAGGTGACCCACTCAAATTTCAGAAATGGCAGAAAATGAATTTAACTAGGAACAAATCAAAATCTGAAGCACTCAGAGAGCAAACAAAACAGCATAGCCTGAAGGACAGTGGAGCACCTGCTAACCATAGGCTTTTGGACCACTCCAATCTTTTCTGGGCACTGAACATCAAATGGTGGGATCTATGACAAGAAGATTGTCTATTAGGATTGAACAGGGTTGTTTAATTGATAGAAGAGAAGCAGGAATCCCAATGAATCTGCTAGATAAGTGTAGACATGGGCAGGAAGATAGGCTTTGGGATTTTGCAGTCACTCGCAGTCATGAGTTTTTATGATCCCAGAATGAAGCCAGCTTCCACAGAACCATGTGGTCAGGGTGAAGTTGTGGGCCAGCAGCTGCTGGGCCAAGCCAGATCTTGTTCAAGGTCAAGTGAGCTACTAATTTAGTCTCAAGTTCTTTTCTTTAGAAAGAAACTTCTGCAGCCTAGTCATCGTAATCTATTACAATTGCTTGCAGAACAAAATTTGCGCACTGAGGACAGGGCCCATGCTCCTCAAATTCCATGTGATGCGCTGCAAGGCAGGTCATTGCTGAAGACAGGATGTATCAAAACTTTCACCCTGTGTCCCGTGAGGTGAGCTGCTGAGCATGCTAACTTCAGGCTCTAGCAGCAAGCTTCCGGCTAGTGTGCCGTGGTTGCCATGCTGTGTTCACGGTTCCTGGCAGAGGATGGCCCAACTCCAGCCTACATGAGGGTGGGCAAGAGTTCACAGCTGGGGAAAAAAAAAAAAGGCAAAAAGCTTTCTCAGGCAGTGCCCTGAGAGTGTCTCAAAAATATGTACAACCTATTATAAATCACTTCTAACAGCAGGAGTTGTTAAGCATGAAATTGTATATACTTTTGGAGAGCGCAAAGAGAATTGAGAGCGAAAAGGGAGAAGGTGGAGCTACTGGAAGTGATCCAGAATCACCCATGTAGATGATATAAGGAAGTTAGGGGAAAATATTGGACACAACAGCACACAGCAGTCAGAGAAACTCATCTGCAAAATTATCCGTGTGCCTCTGCATTCTGTTCCTACTCCTTCAATGAATACAGTGTGCAACCGTTCACATCTAGATGAGGCACAAATATTTAATGAAACCTATAAACAGTCTGCAGGATGTTCATTTTAAATAATGAATAAATAATGAACAGATGTTTCCCATCACTTAGCTTCTAGACTTTTCACCCACTATAAATTTATTTGGAAGGTCCCACTGCTGTTTGGATAACACCAAGAGAGATGTTCCTACTGTCCTGAAAGCCAGGGGAAGAGCACAGAGACCTTAGTAAAAAAGGTCTCTTTACCAAAATAAAGGGATCAGATTTAACTTTTTAAACTGATTGTAAGCTTTAAAGATTTTTGTTCCAGTAAAAGTATTGATCAGTAGGACATTTGCATACTCCTCTTTCATTGTATGGGGCATTTATGGCACCAACAGCTATTGAGATGTTAAGTAAAACAGGAGAAAAGGTTAAAGGCTACATTTGAGCCACAAACATTTTTTTTCACACTACCAAAAAAAAGATTTTTTTTTTCTAGAATAAAGTTAAAACTATTTAATGTACACTTTATTTTTCAATAGATTAAACTAGCAATAGATGTTGGCTTTGCTACAACATCCTGTTAACTTTAACGGCTTGCCAGATTTTCAGCACCAACATGAGAAGGAAAATAATGGAACAGCTTCAGTCTGATTTTTAGACCCTTTTAAGTATTTCTCAGTTACAACAGCTCTAGCGGGAATGCAATTTTTAATTACCAGAGTTGTGCTGTATATGCATCTTAAAACAGTCCTCTGCTTGGAGGTGGGAGAGAAGGCTTCTGAATGTCACAGGCAGAAATTAGAGTCAATATTTAGACATTTCAGATGGCTTTTATTTTTGAATTCCAATAACTAAAAATGGCCTCCCATTGATAATTACCTTTTGCAGCGAGCTAAGGTAGAATATGTTCTCAGGCATTGGTAATTAAAAATAAATGGAAAGAGGTTTACATTTGAAAGTTGTGACTCGTGCACAGGCAGCGCTTTGTGGGAAGCACCTCCCCAGGAGCAACCCCACCTCCAGCAGGAGCTGAGGCTGGTGGAGAGCATGGGGACCAGTGAGATGCTCCTGCAGGACCCCTGACCCGATGTCGCTTAGCCCAGCTGACTGTTCCCTCCTGACCCTTCCCAACAGGCAGCTGCCCTGCCGCCCAGTCCCAGCCATGGTGGTCCTCCCCTGGGTCCTGCCTGAACCTGGCTACATGTTTCCAAATTACTGCTCCAACAGCACATGAAATTGAGCGGTGTGTGTCTGACAGGGGATGCTCGCCCCCACCCCAAATTGCATTTTCCTGTGAGCCTCTCCTTGGAGGAGAAAGGCAATACACAGCTGCCAAGGACAATCACAGCATCATTCTTCCCTCCCTCCCACATGCACACCAGTTCAGCAAAGAAAAAGACCCATCAACTATTTGCTGATTTCTGCAGTATTTCTGCCATGTTATGACCCAAGCTGTGGGAGCCCCTGGGGATGATGTCACAGTTGGGCTGGTCCCACAGCATGGAGGGCATCAGGGGTGACTTGAGCACGGCTGAGGAATCCCCTCCCTGCCCTCCTGCACATTTATTTCTGACATATAGACATCCATGGTCTGCCAGGGCAGTACCCAACAGGCCATAGGGTGTGCACAGAAAGGGGCAAAGGAGAGGATGCAGGTGCAGGTTCACCTCCCAGCCCCGTTCACATGCAGTTCTTCTGGCTGATTATTTGCCTTCATATTTTCTACTGTAAGATGTCAAACCTTGCTGCCCAGTCTCGTGATTGGGTAAGGAACGCTTCAGAAAAGCATTACTTTTTCCAGGGCACAGAGACAGTAATTAAAAAAAAAAAAAAAAGTCCCAAACACTTTCTCTGCCCCAGCAGAGGGTACATTAGAGCTGGGATTTCTTTTTTAGGGCAAGATCCAAGAAGGAAAACTAAGATTAAAGTCAGATATCAAGTGCCTGGAATCAAAACTGTATAAGTGATGGGCATTTACCCTTTCTCCCAGGTTTTACATGTGCATGTGGGAAGAACTACAAGTGCCTTTATACTGCTGTGGCAGACAACAGAGGCGGCACAAACCCAGGTCTCCTGAATAGCGATGCGAGCACAGCGTCTCGGCGCCCAGGGAGCTGGCAGCGTGACTGCCGATGGAGACCAAAGAGGCAGCAAATCCTCTCATGCCCAGAGATCAAGCAGAAGAAGTTCACAACAGGATTCTGGGCATGTAGAGTGATTCTCACAGTCATAATAGCACTGTTAGTAAAATTTGATGTGGCAGATGGGACATCTTTTGCTGGGAAATAGAATCTGATCTTTAGAAGACGAGTTCCTGGTACAAGTCCTTAGGAACATCCCAGGGACAAGGCCGCCACAGCTCCATGCCGATTCACTGCACTCTGGAGGAAACGTTCTAAAAACACTTATATCAAGAATGGTTTCTTTTTTTTTGTCTGCACAAGCTCTCCAGCAGGACCACTTCTGTATTTATTTCTGTAAGGAAGAAGAGGACAAGCAGAATCATCTTTCTTTACACTTGCTTTACACAGGATTTCTCAGCCAGGAATCTGGGAACCGTGGTAATTTCAGGTACTTGCCTAGGAACCTCCGGGGACATTTTGCTTTGTGGTCCCCGTTCTCCCCAGACATCCTCTCTGTTGGCCTGTGGTCCCAGAAAACATCTTCTCAATGGGATACACATCACACACACCTCCCAGTATGATTTGCCTTAAAGTGAACTTCTGGTTTTGCTCATCTTTAAAAACCTTTCCTCACATGTTAGACACTTCAGAAAATCTGCTCCAGCAGCGACATTTCAGGTTCAGCTCAGGAGAATTCAGTTTTGTTAGAGATTTGTTGACTTGCTGCTGTTTATGTTTTTGTGAAGCCAGGATAACGTCCCAGGTTTGCAGCAAGCTTGTGATATACAAATAAGAACATGGCTTTGTTATATGGCTACACTTCAAAGCTGAAGCTGAACTTCAAACCAATTCATGTGAAATGTCTGTAGAAGAGGCATGTTAAAATGTTATAGCTGCCTGTACACTACAAAGGCCTAAGCAAATTTTCCAATGGTGGATCTGGACAAAGGGGACAGGACCTCGTGGCAAGGACCTTAAGAATTGCTTAGAGCCAATGCACCAGGTGCCAGGCATGGGGTAGCAATAAGGAGACATCCCTGGGGTGGGCTGCTGGCCCACCAGGACCAACACTTCTCTGGGGCACAGCAGCACCAGTACCCTGTCCCTGCCCCAGGAGGTTGAAAGCAGGACCACAGGGATTCAGGGTGCTCCCATGGCCAGCAGGGCCAGGAGCAGCAGTGATGCTGGCAGAGACCACCCCAGGTCTGCACTCCTGGAGAGAGGTGGAAAGCATCACCTTCAGAAGCTCCTCCTCACTGGTGCAACCTCCAGGGTCTCTACACTCCAATTTCTCCCCTCATTATTGTCCCTCACTACCTCCACCCCACAAAAAAATATATAGCCCAGTTTTTTTGCATTATTATGTAAGGACACTTTGAATTGTGTTTCCCTTAGTCACAAGATGAAAGACTAAAGACATAATAGGCTCTGGACAGACAACATGGTTCTTGCAGTTGCTGCGAGCTGATGGAAAGATGCATTAATAATTTTCTTGTGCTAAAAGTTCCTAAAGTGTTTGGACAGTTATTTGAAGTAAACTGTTGGGTTGTGTATGACATACGTGATCAGAGCAGGACAAGCTCTGACCAGATCAGCTGTGTAAACAGACTTCTGGATACCTATCTACATACCTGGTTATCCAGGCAACACTCTACATCCCTCTGGGATGAAGACAGACTACTCACTGGCCCTGTAGTCAGGCAGAAGGAGGACAGGAGCTTCAGCTGCTTTAAAGAATGTGCTGGTAACAGAAAAAAAAAATCCCAAAGTTAAAATCTTTTAGACCCACCCATTGGGTTCCCCATCCTAAATAGACATTTGTTTCCTTTTTTCTTGAAGGTAGTCTCCAAAATTTCCCTACTTGATTTGACCCAAAAACTTGTAAGCTGGACAGATGCAGAGAGGACTGGGACCACTGCAGAGGGTACGCTGTTACGGGGAGGTGGACTTACCAAGTGAGAAACCCCGAAGAAGGGTCAACATGTGCAGTGTTGTCTCACCACATATGAGCACAGGAATACAAAGCCTATGCACACAACAGAGATCAAGCACAGTCAGCAAACACCATGCACCCTTACAGACCATTTCACCCGGGTGCTTTCCCTGTCCCGGGTAACTGTAGATCCTGCCCCTGCACCTCAAAATGTAAGAACATACTACAGACTTGAGGATATAACTGTTATACCTGTTGCATACTTTCTCTGTCTACACAGAAATATGGTGAAGATTAACTGTGCTAATGAATTTGACAACTTACAGGGGTTTATCAGCCTCAGGGGACTTTCCCGGCACTTTGGCAAAGTCACCCTGGAGGGTGCAGACACAAGCATGTTGGTTTCTTTTCCCAGTCCATCTTCAAGAGCTTTTAAAGACAACAATAAAATAAGCTAACAAATTTGAAATGTGGTTTAGTAATTGATCATTTTAGAGCATTGGTCTGCAAAGGACACATTTTCTTCTGGCACGTTTTTTAAATTCCTTTTCCTGTTGTAAATAAGAAATCCCACAATCTGTGAGCACATGAAATTACAGGCATACTTCTTAAAAGCTGAATACTTCATAATAGAAAATGCTTTCAAGTATATATTTTATCATTCTTCATATATTTTTGTTATGAACATGAATAGTTCGTAAGTGCATATTAAAAACATAAGGTATCTCCTAATGTATTGTCACCTCCTCATCAGTAACTGAGTCTTACTGAGCGCATGATGATTTTTTTTGTCAGGTAACTATGGTGATATGCAAGGTTGGGATTTTTGATTTTTTTGTTGGGTTTGTTGGGG
>VZTL01016633.1:0-24770 GCA_013400535.1 Scopus umbretta
AAACATTTTTTTTTTTACTTTTTCCCAGAACAAAGCATTTGCTTTAATAAAAAATGAAAATGTTTCTTATATTTTCTTCCAAACATGAAAAATACCATTTCTGTTAGAACCTAATCATCTTGTTTTAGTTTTATTTCAATTCAGCTATTCATTTAAGGAAGAAAAACAGTCAGTCACAATGATTTACTGATAATTCCATAGTATTTTAATAAGAGATTTCATGTTTGAAGTAGAGTCAGGTGAACAGCTGAATTAATTAATAAGAATATTACATATCACTTGATACCTCAGCAAGCTGATTGTGGGACAAGTATGCTATCATATGCACCATTCAGATATTGTCTCCCATTTGTACCAGACAGGGCATCTAATGAAACATGCCATCACTCCTTTCTTGCCTATCCTATAAAACTTCTCCAAAGGAAGGCACAGTCCATATCCATAGGCAAAATTGAGTGTACATCTGTTGCCATCAGTGGGGATATTTAACAGCTGGGAATAGTGTTTGTCTCTATCTAGGCCTATCCCATAATCAGTCTTTACTACACCGCCATTTTCTTTTTTAGACTGTCATTTATCACTTCACTGACTGTAAGTTTTTTTTTTTTTTCTTTTTCTCCTTTGTTCTTATTGTATTACATCATATTTTAAAATATTTTTATTGCAGAGCATTTCTGAGACTTGGTGTTAGTTCAATAATACACTGGTTGTAGGATAATGAGATAAGAACCTTTCTACAAGAAATGCCTGAGTCCATTTTGAGTACAATGTCAGCACAGCTGTGAAAAGATGACATTTTCAAGAAATTGAGTTTTGTAGTAATAGTATCGACATGCATAGTCTGGGTAAATATAAACCAAAACCAAAATACCCTTGAAAATGTCTATAAGACACCCAACTAAACATTTTGCATAACAACATTTTCTGAGAACAATTCATTAACATGAACGAATAGGTAACATAGAAAAATATTATAGCATGTCTGCCAAGAATATTTACAAGAGGAACAGAAACATTTTTTTCCTTCTGCATACTAAGACTAAAGAATTTCTTACATACTTGATGGAATTTCTGTCTCTGAAGTAAGCTTGTAACACCTCATTGTTTGGAATAGGAACTGTACTTTCTCCTGTAATGAAAGGTTATACTAAAACGCAGGCTGAGAAAAAAAAAAACAGTAAAACCTTTTCTTCAATAAACCCTGAAGATATGGGATAAACATTAATAGATCTGGACATCTTAAGGTGAGTAGAAACCACATAACCATTCAATTTAACTATTTTCTCTGTAACCAGACTTTACAGTTTCCTCAGAAGATAACTTACAGGATGTACTTCAGAAAGATATAAGAACTTATTTTAGTCTTCTGGTCATGATGATCCCACAATCTCAGCTGGAAATCTCTTCTGTCTCATCTTCTCACAGATACAGCTAGGAAATCACATCTCATTTCTGATTTAAATTTCTGTGTTCCAGTTACAGTTTTTGGAACTTGTTACAACATTGTCAGAGATCTGTAGAACTTCTCACAATGCAACTTTACTGAATCTCATTTAAAGTAATCAAGTTATCCCTCTAACAAGCTTCTGAAGCTCACCTGATGTAACTTCATACAGTAATGACTTCATGCTGGTTTTTAGGTCACTTGTTTGGATACTCTGTGTCATTTTGACTTATTGAAGTATAAAAAACACACCCTGTAATGTCATTTTAACCTCTAATAAAACATTGAATGACACTGGATTGATAATTCAGAAGTCAATTCTAGTGAAAGTCTATTCTATGAACTACTACTATTTGAGATTAGTTGAAATATTGTTTGATTTTAAGACCGTGACAAGAAACAAAACTAAATGCGGTGGTGAAGCCCAAACTATATCAACAAAGGCTTTTTAAATCTACCTTTCCAACAATGAAGTAAGTGAAAATGATTTAATTAGTTTCTACAGAACAATTTAACCAGATTTCTTGTCATTTTAGTTTAACCACCCTAATATTTTGTCCAAGACAGGAAAAAATGTAGTCCCAAGTGTTATGCTTTCTTGCTCTTAAAAATATCAGAATTGTGTTGAAAGTTCTTGAATCTTTATAAATCATGTCACTTTTCAAGATTTATTAAAAGTTTAACATTAGTGACAAAAATTCCACAGCTAGGTCTATTAGGGATCTTGGATGAAGATTATTCAAGTTCATTGATTTAAAAATGGACAATTTTAGTAAATGCTATTATCATTAGCTACATTCTTGCATAAGCCTGAAGATAATAAATTCCTTACAAGGACAATTAAAATTACATTCTAACTTTTTTGTCATCACTCTTAGATGGAACAGAATAAATCCCAGTCTCATAAAGCTTAAAGTACAATTCTGCTGACAAATAATGGTCAATGAGATAAGATCCTGATTTCTTTCTACAGCAGTGTTTCTCTTAAGTCTGCTGTGAAATTGCTAAGTAAGTATATAAGAACCCCCCATCTATCACTGTTTTAAAACAGAGTAAAATTCAAAATATATCCTCTAAGCTTTTAACTGTTTTATACACTCTGTCTCTAAGTGATTCTCATCACGGTCTGTGCTTTGTGAGAGCACAGTTATTTCTGCTTTAGTAAAAAATGATGGGCCCTTCCCAGGTATTACTCAGGTTAGTCTAGGAAATTACTGTTTCTAAAAGATTTGTACAAATTCCATTCCATCATTGTGGTGCCAAATACTTGGAAGCAATACTCTTTTTTTTTTNCTAAATACAAGAAAAAAGCATTAAAAGATTGTATTCTTTCCAAAATACAAACAGACAGGATGATGCATTTTAAGGCTTACATTTTCATCTATTTTAAGTCATAGTCTTTAATGTAATATCCTCCATAAAAGGGAACCCAGAAACACAGTGTGCTTAGTTTAAAAGTTCAATTGGGATTACATAGCTTTTGATTTAAATAAATAAATAAACAGAAGTAGCAGTTTTCTGATGAGTATGTGTGCAGGCTACATGACAAGCAGTCCAGTCCCATTCAGTTCTCTCCTCATTGCACCTATAGATATCAACTTCATAGCAAAAATTCCAGTGTCCAGCACTCTGCTTCTGACAATGGTTTGTGAACTGGGTGGATGAGAGGATAAAATACTTTTCTTGGACCACTGAATCAGTTCAGCAACTCAAATAATTTTTATCTTTCTTAACTATTTTATACCTCCCCTTTTATTCCCTCTTTCCCCCTCACAATCTCACACTTAAAATGTCCAAGCCACCCTCTTGTCCTTTCTTTCTCCACAAAGCATGAGAGACTTGCTTCCTGTTGTAAATTCCTTTTTCCCTGTTAAGGGGATCAAATCAGGGGAGACACTGACTACAACCAATTTTTACTAGAACAGCTTTTATAAATTAAGCTGTTGTTATTAAGAGTAGATAAATATATGACATTCACATATCCCTTCTCATAGTACACTCAGGCACGCACAGTTGCAAACACAAAATTACTAATTGTTACTTGGTTGGAGCAACAGCTGGCAGGCCAGCCCTAGCTGTTTATGCAGAAGCAGAGGGTCAGAGTGTGGCTGCTAGGTTGGTTTTCCGAAAGTCCTTCAGGAAGGTCCTTCTTTCATCAGGTGTTTATATAATCTTGAAGTACTTGTCTGCATACAGCAGCCACCGCCTTCTTGGATGTGGTCTGAATTACACAAACCCATCGCTGACGTTGGTGTTTATTGGTAGCCTTGGATAGAGGTAACAAAGTATTGATGTTCTGATTTCACCTGTTCCTGTGGACTCAGCAGGACTGCTAGTCTCCAGAGCTCATCGGGCATTAGAGACTTTTACATGCTACCTCTCAGCATCTATTTTTCCACTCTTTGGCCTACTAATTTCTGATAGATATTTTTCTATCCACATCTATTGACACCTGTAGAACCCATTCACAAAATACTCATACAGAAGGGGCTTTTATGATGTCCACCCATAGCCCATGAATATTAATGTTTTGGACAAGTTCCCAAAGTGTTTTCTTACACTGAGCAGTGTCATGTGGGAAACATCTCCTTCCTCCCCCACCACTACATAAGCTGCATTCGTAATGACTCATAATTCTGTGTATGTTTACCACACCATCAGCCTTTATCTATCAGACTTTTAACTGCCTTTTGCTCTTGGCAACTATTTTTCATAAAGCTGTGGACAATTAATCGATTCTGCCTTTACTTTTTAAAAAAATAAAAATAATAATTAAAAAAAAAAAGTTGTTTTCATGACTTTCAGAATTTTGTCAGGATTGCATGGATCACTTCACCTTCCATTTAAACACTGGCTGCATAATTTACCTCTGCTAGCAACTCTATAAACCTGTTAAGGATAAAGGTAGACACCTTTACTCTCTTCTAGGTTTGCACCAGACAGATATTTGTCTTAGTATAACGAAAAATAGAAAGAAGAAATGCACTATCTGTTCTAGAAACACACTAATATTTCATGTTTCTAGGGTTTCTCACAGTCACCCTTATTTTTGTACACAGTCACAGAAATACTGTGAACATGTATTCTGTTTTATGACAGAAGATTTTTGGTTGCCATTTCCAAGATTTCTATATAAATTGAAGGAAAAATCTATTGCTTGCTTTGTTCCATCTGTTAAGCAGATTGACTTTTAATTTAAAGTTAAATATTTTTGGGGTATGTATTGTTTTAATAGTCCGAAATTTAGTGTAAATTTGATAGAGTACAGCTTTTAGCCCATTGTGCCCTGCAGTTAAGAGGGACTTACTGAAAATGTCAACACAGAAATTCTGTATGCTGGAAAACTTTCATTTGTATTATTGTTTAGCTATTGAAGAAGCAAACCACATTTTTTACATGACACAAGCTGCACAGATTTTACCTGTCTCCAAAACCAAACTTTCTCCTAGATAAATTCAGTTTTCTTTCAGTCATCAGCATTATTTAGCTCTGAAATAGACAACTTTCTTAATTCAGCACTCAGCAGTACTGTGGACATATTGATCTGCAGTTAACTGCTGACACAGTTATTTCGCTTAAGCTGCACGTTTACTGAATTGCGAACACAGCAGTATTAAAGGCATATATAAGAAATGTTTCTACCACCCAAAAAAATCAGAAAAGAGTTCATCCAAATGCCCTTGCCCATGTTTTATTCTAACTTTGATTTTAATCAAAGGCAGTTATGAAGTAAATTGTTTATTTTTTGCCTTTTTTTCTCCCTCTTTTTCTTTAATAGTGAATATAATGCTATGAGAAATTTTCCTCCACTAATCTCATTTTAATTTTCCTTTAAACATGATAAGCTGATTGCTAAAACTGAAATTTCTCTGAAGAGTTATTCCCATTGTCTTGGAGGGATATTTCACAGGCATTCTTTTTGTTAAGAATTCCAATTTGCAGAACTTTTTAAAAACTTCTGATAATTAAGGTTTAGGGAACCAGCCAAATCCCTTGTCATCAATAAGGTCTGCCTGACTTTATTCGACATATTACATTATTAAAGACAATATTTAGATTTAACGGATACATCTCCATAGAAAGTTAGTAGAAAGGTGTTACTGTTTATTCTAGAGATTAATTAAATTTGATCACAAGTGGAAAAAATGTGGAAAGGTTCTCTATATATCATAAGGGATTAAAACCAAAAAAGTTCTATAGAAATAGTGCTGTATGTAGTCTTTATAGAGAAAATAATACAATCCCATTAAATGAACACACAAATAAAAAGTGTTAATCTTTGAATAGCAAGACATTTAGTATTAGTGGCAGAGAATGTCAAATGCACTTCAAAATTTGTCATGAAAGCAGATAACCCTACTTTGTAATTTAACTGGGAATAACACAATATGAATAGCCAAAAATGCAGTAAAAGGGCTGATTTTCAAAGATGTGACTTATAATTGAACACCTTATGCCCCAAAGTCAAGTTTGCAAATGACTTATTTTCGTCCTCGTCAAGGGTCTCTGCACAAAGAATGATTCTGTTAATTGTTTCTATTAACAGATCATCCCAAATTTTTTTTTGCATACAAAACTAACTTGAGTTACAGTATTTTTTTTTCTCACATACAGAGATAAATATTTATATACATTAAACTGTTTTTTTGTCAAGCTGCTTGGTCAGTAACTAGATATTAACAGTAACTGCAGAAGAACATCATGTCAGCCCACACAGCAGCACAAATAACATGTTATTTGATGATCTGGCTAATTCACGTACAGAGTATTAGAATTAATATTGCAGTGACACAATATATATAAAGGGAGAGGACCTCCTATATGTGTTTAGGCTCTCCAGGGAGGACAGTGCTGAGGGAACACACTATACTCCCACAAGAGGGATAGCAATCAGCCTGCACCACTGTGCAGCCTAGAAATGTCTGCTTCCCAGAGGGCTGCACATCTCTATCACTTCATTATGCAATACTAGCCATATATTAAAGATGAAATTAAGTCCATAATAATTATCAAATGACATAAAATAGTCACTGAATGTAATTATTCTTTTTTCTTCTGCGTTAAAAATCAGAAGGTTTGTCTAAATAAGGTTGCGTTTGGTGCAGGTATCAAGATATTGGTAGTGAGGGGGATACAGGGGTGGCAGCAAGTGGGGGATCAGGGCTGCTTAGTGCCAGACACAGGTGGTTCCAGCTGGCTCCAACAGACCCACTGCAGGGCATGTCTGAACCCCTCAGTCAAGCTGGTGGCACCACAGAGCAACCATATATAAGAAAGGGCACAGCAGTCAAGAGAGAGGACCAAGAAAAAATGTGAGAGAACCAGCCCTGCAGACAACAAAGTCAGAGAAGTAGGAGGGGGAGGAGATGCTCCAGACACTGGAACATATATCCACACTGCAGCCCATGCTGGAGCAGGAAGATATGCCCTGAAGGAACCTGCAGCCCATAGAGAGGTCAATATAGTAAATTAATTTTCACTAAATCGAGTTGGTTTGCCTGTGATGGTAATTAGTAAGTGATATGCCTGTCTTTATCTTGACCCATGAACTTTTCATATTATATTCTCCCCGTGTCTTGTTGAGGAGGGGGAATGAGAGAGTGGCTTGGTGGGAGTCTGGCATCTGGCCAAGGTCAACCCACCACAATGGCTCTAATTGCTGACAAGGTATTTGCAAGGTAAGACAGACACAGTACAACTTATGGGAAACATGAACAGCAGGTGAAAGTAGGGCAGGATATCCTGAAGCATCTCTAAAGGCACAAGGAGTCTACCTTTATATATGAATACATTTTGCTTTTAGTTACTAGAAAGGAGACTCAGTCTGAGATTAAGCTGCCTACGCGCAAGCTAAATGCAGACACTGACTTTATTGCCAATACCATCAGTAAAAACAGGAGAGTTCTGTTCACTTCCACCAGGGAACAGATTTAGTATCCCACACACAGACACCTAACACAACTTACTAGTGCCTTGGGTGTCCCTCCTGAGCGCTCAGCTGCTGCTCTAGAAACACACAGGCCTCTCATTAATCCTGCATTTTGCGTGTGAGCCCTGTGTGAGTGCCCTCTATAACGTCTAATACCATCAGAAGCCTATGTGTGCAAAACTGAGGCAACCTTGTCTGTATTTTTACACCAAATACTAGAAGCTTGCAACCTAGTTTAACACACCTATACCTTATCTTGGCATTACAAATGTCAAGTTCATTAAATTGTTCATAACTTCAGGAATTCACGCTTTCATCTGCTGGCACTAAAGTTTGATTTTAATACTGAAAGTACTTAAGTCTGCAGGACAGTTGACTACACTAATTAAAACTGTAATTAGCTGGGAAGTGTTTAATGTATGTGTGTGTTTGTGTATTTGCAATGAAGAATTAGCCACTGTAATGGGTGTAACTGACATTAAAATAATGAATATGGCAAAAACTTTATTAAGAAATATTTATACTCACTCTCTAGGATGAGTGATACAAATACAAAATGAACATCATAAATACATGATTGTTCAACAAGTTTGCATACAGGTGTTAGTTTTTCTAGTCATCTTAGTTATATTACCATTAATATCATAAAAGTGGCAGTAGTCAGTAATACCAGTCCCAATAAATGAAAATACAGGCATCTTATAAAAAAAAATAAAAGTGTACACTAATATTTCCTGAAGTTAAGGGGGCTTAGTTATTTTTAAATTAAAACCAACCAGCCAACCAACAAAATCTGAAACAATGATGCATACTGTTAGATTTGGTACGGGGACATTTCTACTATGAACATTTTTATTAATTTTCTTTAATGATATTCTTTAGATTCCATCTGAGTCACTCAGCATAAAACATAATTGCATCACTTTCTATTTCATGAAATATTTTTAACACTGTGGTTATCAGTTGTATTATGGAGGAGAAGTCATTTTATCACTCCATTAAACAGTACCAAAAAAATTAAAAAACCTTCCTGTGTAAACTGCAACGTAGAGTTTCAGTAGGTAAATACAAGATTGTGATTCCAGAAAATGACTGCTTAAGAATGTACATGTCCATTTTAGACAATTTTATTACATTTTCTACTCTAGTTATTGTAGTTTCTCATGGACAGATTTCAACGTTCAAGCCTTTTCACAAAGCCCAGGTTGCCTGGGCATTCACAGATATCCTGGTTTAACTTGGCAGGTTACTAAATACCACACAGCTGCTTGCCCTTCCCCTCACCCCAGTGGGATGGGGGAGAGAGCCAGAAAAAATAGGTAAAACTCATGGGTTGAAGTAATGGCAGTTTAATAGGACAGTAGAGGAAAAGAAAGTAGTATTAATACTAGCAATAATAATGACAAAAGAATACACAAAGCAAGTGACGCACAATGCAATTCCTCACCATCGATGACCCAGCCAGTCTCCGAGCAGTGATCAGTTTCTATACTGAGCATGACGTCAGATGGTATGGAATAGCCCTTTGGTCAGTTTGGATCAATTGTCTTGGCTGTGGCCCCTCCCAGCTTCTTGTGCCCCTGGCAGAGCATGGGAAGCTGAAAAATCTTGACTAGTATAAAAACTGCTTATCAACAACTAAAACATCAGTGTGTTATCATCAATATTCTCATCCTAATCCAAAACACAGCACTATACCTGTTACTAGGAAGAAAATTAACTCTATCCCAGCTGAAACCATGACAACAAATCAGGCACATACTGTACTGAGAGGCCCAAGCTTATCTGATTTTTCGAAAACCTCTGACATGCACCTATCATTCATACAAGAAAAACCCAGAAACCGCAAGGCCATTCTCATATAAAATGATGACTAGAGAGGGAGGTGTTCATATTAGATAAAATCCTAATACCTAGAGTAGAATGAAAACTGAGGATCAGTTCTAACCTTGGCCAGCAAAGTCCAAATTTCCTATCTCCTGAGGGAAGGCTCTACCCTCCAGGCTGGAATACAAAAGATACAGAGCCAAGGAGGAAGCTTGACAACAAGAAGAAGATAATATAACTGTACAATCTCTTGAAGTTTAAAACCTTTACCAGACAGTGGATATCATTGTCCAAGGTACCTAATTATTACCATGCATATTGTTAATGAACCATGATAACCAGTTCATGTTAATGTATTTCTCTCTGGGAAACATTTAAATACCATTCTTCAGTTGAATTAATATTTCCTTCTCTATACAGAATGCAACAACCTCATCAGGACTGATATAATTTAAAAAAGAAAAAAAAATCCTAAATCAGAAAAAATACTATGGTCCTTTTCCGAGGGATGAGATTTGTATTCATCTTTAGGAGAATATGAGATCAGATGATATGCTTCCCAGAGCTAGTAGCATGCCATTGAATATAGGGTATATGGTGAAAATGCAATATCAACTTATTGTTTATTCAGAGCATAGCAAAAAATAGCCCTAAACAGCAAGGTGAAGAGATACTTCAGCTGTCAGTCAAAGCACATTCCTACAAAGGAAAGCACTCAGTACTTCCATACCAAGTCTATCATTTTTACGTAAGCAAATGCCTGACAGAACTACATTCTGTGCTCTCCTGAAATTACAGTGCATGCACATTTATTTGTTTTAAATTAAAAGAAACAAAAATGAAACCAGGACAATGGCCAATCTTGGAATGTGTCTGCTGTGATTAATACTATCTCAGCCAGGGTATATAAAACTGCTGACATTCTTTAAAAATGTCCTGGGAATAGGAGACAAAATACTTGTTCAGAAGATGCACATAGATACTGTATATCATTATTATGACTAGACATGCATAAAAATGAACAGACGATATTTTAAATGTTCTAAATCATCCACTTCTTTTCAGATTAAAACCCTGCATTTTAATCATAATATCAATTAAATTAGACATAGTAAATCTCAATATGGTGTAAGGCAGTACTGATAGATACAACCAGTTTCCTGGTAGCACGTCTACACTTTGATTATGTAAAATGCAACAGGAAACAATGTACATCAGATCAAATGGAATAAAGGTATACCCACATAAAAAATTAAAACCAAGTTTTTCGGTTAACATATTTTTAGATAAAAGTAATCATTCCTCTTCAAAGTGAATCTTCATTAAAATTATTGGCCTGCATGCTCATGAATAAGTAGTCATGAGTAAGCAATAAAGATGCCTTTGTTCAAATGTTGATAAGATTCTTCCCTTTGTATGATTTCTATGCTCTTGCACTTCACTCTAGATGATATGACTCTAGAAGTATAACTAGTACAATTTCTACAAGACATTAATATTTCTTTTTAGAAAAATAAGAGCTTAATTTAAATCTTAAACATAAGTCGTTTTTTTTTTTTTTTTAAATGTCCGTTTAACCACGTACTGATAAAACAAAATCAGTCATCCCAAAGAGTCTATAACTCTTCCAAAAATGTAACTGGTAAACTGGTCCAGACTATCATTTCAGACATCCATACTGCTGTGAGCTTTGTCCTTAACCTGGAGGTATTTTCTGTGCCATAACTCATTTCCACAGGGTATTCTATTATTTATTTATTTATTTATTTATTTGTTTATGCTGTTGACTTGAAAGAGAATAACGTTTACCTTAGAAAGGAAAAATGATCTGTATACACTTTCTGAATATTCCCAGTGAGATCTAGCACTATTTGTCTCCAATAGTCTAGCTTTTTAGTCTTTCTTCCTGTTTAAAAGATTTATACAAAAACAAACTAGGAACAAAAATAGTACCTTGTGATTTTTCTTACTATAACTTATTAATGCAACTCAGAAGTCACAAATCAAAAATCAAATGCTCTCTGTGAGATTTTTTTTTACTTTGTGATGATTACTTAAAAATGAAAAGATAGCAATATATATATAATTAATAAAATTACTCTCAACAATCTATATTCTTTCTGTGGCCTTCTGACAAGTCCTAATCTAGCAAAACACTTATTCATATGCTTCATTTACACTCCTGAACAATGTTATTAGATATGTTGTACATAAATTGAGCCTGTGCTCAAGCAATTCATTGTATAAAATCTGTAATCACCAAAGCAGACATAATATATTAAATATGTTGTATGTTCTGAATTATTAGCTCAGGTGTCACTTATTACCTTTTGAAGACTAACTTGTATTAGGCATTACTCATAGTCTCTTCTGTTTAGTGCATCTGATATTTTATGTCTCAACAGTGGGCTAATGCATGGCCACCCAAAAAAGTCAGACCAGGCTAAAATTATTTTCAGTCTAGGTAGCATTATTCTGTCAATATTGCAGCATGCAATACACATTGCTGTATATTGTTTTTATAACCTCTTTTAGAATTCCGAACTCAGGTATGTGAATGCAAATAGCAGCAGAATTTGTTATAGCATAGTAACTCTGACGAAAACCAACCAACCCACCAGAAAACCTTGCTGCTAAGAAAGCCCTATTTATGCATTTATGTAATGAACTGGTGAAGCTCAGTAATGATCCAAACTGAAGCCATGTTCATCAATCATTAAAAAAAAACACTCACACACAATGATCTGTAAGTAACTACTCAAAGGAGCTTTCCACCAGATTTTAACGGCTTGGCTGGACAACAGAGAGGCTAGGCTGCTTCTTTTTTCTGCATCTTTTTTCTGACAGTGGGATGTCTTGTCAGAAAATAATCAGATTTATACTGATGTGCTAATCTTAAAAGGGTTGATTTCCTAATTTTCTATATCTTCCTGTCAATATATAATCTCTTTCATAACATGATGCAGGTGACTACGTTATCCTAAAGAAAAGATTCATCTCCATTACATGGATAACAAAATGATTCTTATTGTTCATTTCCAGAGAGGAATTTTTTGTATTCATCCAAAGTTTTCTCTTTCCTATAAAAATGGTAGTATGTTGTGTTAAAAGGACACTAAAATAATTAACTGGATTTGTTCTGATATAACTCGACTCTTAATTTATGCCACAGTGCTGGAGGGATTCATTAAAGTCTGTGCTGGAGGGCAATATCTCATAAAGTAGTAGCAGAGATGAAGTAAGAGAGGTATCAAATGAATACCTAAAAAAAGAAGCAAAGACAGCAAGAGGTCCTAGTGATGCCTGGCACTCCTTCCTTAGTATGAAAAAGATGGTTTTGTTTCCAGTGGTTGACCCATCTTGGACCTACAGCAAAGAGATTATGCAAAGCTGACAAGCTGTCCTGGTCACCATAGTGTCTTCATAACATTCACTGAACACAGATATTTTCTAAAAAATAAAATAGTGTGGTTTTGTACTGTATTTGGGTTCCACAGTTTATAGTTGCCTCTTTGAGCTTATTTGAACTTAATTTGAACAAAGGTTAACTGAGTTAATAATTTTCACAGATTGTTATGAAACTTTTGCAACAAACTCTCTTCATCTCAGCTCTACAATCAAGTCAAGAAATAATATATCCAAAAACCTGATCAGGTCGATTAGAAATGCAGACTTTAAACGGATTAAAAGGTTGGGTCTATACAATGAGAAATTCACTGTCAAGCCAAAGGCAAATAAAATTTACTATTGGAGCAGTTGAAAATTATTAAGAATTCTTCAAGTTAAAATATTGCTAGGATTTCAGATACTGGAAGGAAAAAATAAAAGAGATCACTACAAATGAAGATGGCTTTAGATGGCTGGGAACAAATAACTGGTATGAAAAACAACTTAAAAGGAAAACAGAACAAATGGCAGAAGAGCCAAATTAAACCTGAAACATGAAATGTCTTCAGTTAGGAGCAGAGAAAGGTAATAAAGTTGAAAGCATTTAGTGAACAATGAGATGACAAAAAATATACACACACTTGAAGTGAACACTGTTACCCAGATGAAAAGTATCATTATCAAGGTAAGAAAATACTGCAACATGATCAGAATACCAACAAATGTAGGTAGGATAAAAGCTGTACAAAAGAATATGTAATTCTTAACAGCTTGAGGTTCATTGTGTTCTAGCTTAGTCCTAGAAATACCTAACATGTTGTGGGTTTTGGGTTTTTTTTTAATAAACTACAAGCCTTGGATCTACAGCTCAAATCCAAGAGTATCCAGATTTTTCCCAAGACCTCCATCTTCAAAACTGTTTTTACAGTGGAAGATCTGATTTTGTTGCATGCCTCCATGTATCAAAGTAAGTCCCATACAAACCTTCCTTTAGCTCTATTTGCATCAAGTCTTCATTCTTTACCACAAAACTTGAACATTAGATGAGTAGAAATCAGCTATGATGGCTAGACATCACTGTATATTCTAGTGGGACAACAGGAAAAGCAGACACTAAGAATTCTGGCCACAGAAGGCAGAGTTCTATATCTTTTCTTTCTCTAGATTTGTGAGCATTACTAACAAGTCTTGCTTGGTTTGCTGCTTGATTTTGAGCTGATCAAGAGACAAAGCTTACAGCTGGCTAAAAGAAAAACTGAACTGATATCAGCAGTGAGGTACTTCAGCTAACTTGCTAGATCCTGACTATTGTCCTCTGTTACAAACATAGCCAGGACCTTGGGCTACAGTGAACTGTTTCCTAATACTGAGATCAGCTGGCCTAAAATGGCCTGTATCCATACTATTGAACTCTCCCACCTTTCCAAAATGGTGGTGTCATCAAACAACTCCTTGGAAATGGTCATTGCCTCATGCTAGCTCCTGAATTGTGCTTAAAAATTGTTTGGGAGCTGTGTTTTGATCTGGGCCAAAATGTGTAGAAAAACTTCTAATGGTATAAAAATATAGATCTCTGAGTTCAAACACCTTAGGAATGAAGTATTGACACAATTTCCTGTTCTCCTACAAGTAAAGAACTTTCTGGTCCTTGCTACAGACTACAGAGGAGTGTTCATATTCATGTGCATACTCTTGAAAATTTAGCTATAACAGTGCTTATTATGCCCTTATGATGATGGTGCAGAAAACATGCCTTAAGAATTCCTTCATTTCTGAAAAAAGAATACTAAAGTACTTGTCAAAGCAATTGTTTCAGGATTTGTCACTCAGAAAATTATGCTTGAAGCAAATACATTTTAGGATAAAAATAAGGAAAAGTGTGTCTACAGAATCCAAGTGAAAGCACAATGAAACACAATTTAGAAAACAGTGTACAGAAGTAAAACCAGAATCATCCATCCATCCACCCATCTACACACGCATATGAAAATATATACATTCAGATTAATGGGTTTCTTATATTATTTCATTTAGCCTTGAAGCTGTCAAAGTTCTCATGTAAGCATGAGGCTGAGTATCCAGGTTTTACATCACTTTCGCAACACAAGAGGCTAATTTGGGTGCGTTCTTCCACATGTACTACATGCAAAAGTTTTCCTTTGAATCTGTTCATATCAGGTTTTCATTCTACCTGCAAAAATGTCCTGATCTACAGCTTAAATGTGGACATAGATTTATGTGAAGTATTTGTTGCCCTTTCTACACTTTGGAATCAGTAATTTTTTGTGCATAAGACTTGGCTAACAGCCAAACACCCACTCATCTACTCACTGCATTTCCCCCCACCCCTCAGTGAGATGGGGAAAGAAAATAAGAAGAATGGAATGAGAAATCCTGTGGGAAACAAAAAAAGAAATATTTAAGCAGTGTCTTTCCTCCTCCCTTTTCCAGACTCAAATTCACTCCTTCACTTCAGACTCATCTATCCCTGCTCTGAGTGGCACAAGGATGATGGGAAGTGTAGGTTATGGTCAGTACATAGTGATTTCTCTCTGCTGTTCCTTACTTCTCCCTCTTTTGCCTTACTCTAGCATGGGCATGCTATAGGTCACAGTTACGTCAGGAACAGCCTTCTGCTGTGGCCTGGGGTCCTCCATGGGTTTCAATGTAGATATCTGCTCCAGCATGGTCCTCCATGGACTGCAGAGGATATATTTTCTGTTATGGAGTACCTTTTCCTCTTCTAACCTTTGTCTTCCCTCTCCTCCCTCTCCCATTACTCTCCCCCCACCCCACATTCTTTTCTCCTTCCTTCTCTGCCCGTACATCATTTTTTGCCCTTTGTTGAATATATTTCTACAGAGGTGCCACCATCTTGGCTGAGGGGCTCAGCTGTGCCTTTGCATGTGTCCATTGGAGCCAGCTGGACTCAACTGTCCCCGCCGGTGGGCAACCCCGACCTCTTCTCACAGAGGCCACCCCTGCAGCCCCTGCTGCCAGCACCTGGGCATCTGCTCCCAATACAGTAACATCCTTTGGACACAGGTATTTGGAAACCTCTCATGATACTAAATAGCTTAATGAACTATTATTGTAATTTTGTGTAATTAATGTTGGGAATTTTTTACATCTGTCAGTGTGAGGTCATAGTTTTAGGCTTTCTATATATAAGGTTATAATTTGTATAGATTCAGCTATACAACCTAAATGTGCATTTGTGTGTGGTGGCATACATGGGGTTAATACACACAACTTCTGATTAACTACTGTTTGTTACCATATGATAATCTTTGTCTTTTGGGTGACTTTGGTGATTGGTCTTCAGTCTTATGAAGAATTAGTCACTACTCTCTATCATTCACTCATTAAGACTGTCCCTGTGAATCACTTTTCTCAAAATAATTATAATGACAGATGATATACATGCCTTTTCAGTCTGTAGCTTGCCATGTGAAAATGCACAAATGACTTGAATTCACTTAAAATCCCATGACTTACCTCTTCAACAACAAGCACATCAAGTGAACGTGCCTGACCCCAGTTCAGTTCAAGTATTCATTTTAATGCTTACAGTCTTCCATGTAACTAAAGAAAACTCTCTGAGGAATAGTTTTCCTTTTTATGACTACAAGTCCCAATATTGCAATATTCCTCTATGACAATGCAGAACAATAATTGTGTTTTTATAGCCTGATTTTACATTAGAAGTTGCTGCTAAACTATGCAAATTATTTTGTATATTTAAAAAAAACCAAAACATTATTTCTGTATTTTTTTATATATACTAAAGACTTTCACAGATTGGACTTATATTTGTGCAAGGTTGTCCTGGTTTCAGCTGGGATAGAGTTAATTTTCTTCGCAGTAGGTGGCATTTAGTATGAGAATAATGCTGATAACACTGACGTTTAAGTTGTTGTTAGATAGTGTTTACACTAGTTAAGGACTTTTTCTTTCAGCTTCCCATGCCCTGCCAGGGGCACAAGAAACAGTTTGGCTTACCTGAACTGACCAAATGGGTATTCCATACCATATGACATCATACTCAGTATATAAAGTGGGGGGAGTTGGCTGGGTGGCAGTAATCACTGCTTGGGACTTGCATTTGTGAGCAGGTGGTGAGCAATTACACTGTGCATCACCTGTTTTGTGTCTATTATTATTAATATTGTTGTTGTTATTATTATTATTATATTTCAATTATTAAACTGTTCTTATCTCTACCCATGAGTTTTCTTACTTTTACCCTTCTGAGTCTCTCCCCATCCCAACAGGGGTAGTGGGGAGGGTTAGCTAGTGGCTGTCTATTGCCTGGTTACCAACAGGGGTGTCCTGGTTTAAACCACAACAAAGGCATATTTTTATGAGTTTTTGCAGTGAGAGAAGGAAGCTTGAAGTACACAAGGTATTTTTAAAATATCTGATAAAGGACTCAAATATTGTGGTCTCTTTCTCCAAGAGATGTTGATGTCTGCATTAAAATAGCTTGGATGCAGGGATTTCCTTGTAAGACTGGTAGAAGTTTTGGATATCACCTTTTTGATACTTTTTCCTTCTTCAAAAAACTCCTTTCTGTTGTGAAGTCAGGGTCATCTTTGCAATGATCACAGGTGCTTGCCATGGAAGGTTATAATGAGAGTAGGTAAAAGTAGCTAATGCAGTTTGGGAATTAAACAAGGCAACTGAGAGAAAGCAGAGATGAGTTAAAGCTAAAGAAAAGCTATTCTTTAACCTGTCAAAATGAAATGCAAGTCTTATAATTTGATGGTTTGCTACTTATCCTTATATAAACTGTAATTGCCTCAAACCACTGCAGCAAAACTTTTCTAGTCTATGAAGTTTCAGAATATTATCTCAGGAACTTTGTATTGATTTTAAATTGAAAACAATATAAGTTGGCTCAAAATTCAGCATATCCTGTCTCTTTCATCTACAGGTTCTCTTATAAAGATTATTCTATAGAAACAGGTAAAAATAGTTCCAATATCATAAAGCTATCATGGGTCATAAGACTACACAGTGACCTTTTTTTTTTTTAGAAAATACATTCTATGAATTACATCTCTCAAATCAAATCAGAAATCAGTTTGACCTGTATTTATCAACTATAATTCTGTGCTAGATATCTATTCCCAGAATTTAGAAAGTGTGGCTGGAAAACTGATGTATGTTCTATGATGCAGATAAATTATGCAGTATAAAAACTGCTGCTGCTAAACCATCTGTAAATGCAAAAGAAGAGGAATAATAAGACATATTTTGGATATGGACTATGTTTCTTTTTTGGGGTGGGAAACATTACTTTGGAAATGTTCCTTCTAAAATTGAATGGATTGTTGAAACACATATGTCATATCTAATACACTTTAGTTTGTGCTCTTGCATGAAATTGTATTTAAAGATTTCTTATTGAGTAAACTCAATAATATTATATTGAACTAGCTATACAGAAGGGCTACCTAGAAGGTTAGCTATAGAGAAGCTAGCTATATAGAAGATTAAAGAAAAATGTCTTTGTATACAACTGTTTTCCACATCTTGATTCAATTAAAAGAGTTTGTGATATGTTCAAGAATGAAGAGAAATGTATTAACCTTTGTTAAGAAGTCTCAAATGTGACTTCCATTTCAATTTTCCACCTCTGAAAATAAAGATGGAAATATTGGGAAAATTACAGTATTGAGAAAAAACATAATAAAGAAAAAAAACCCCAAACCCTATGCTGATATAAAATAGTTTTATTAATAGAAAAAGAAATTAGTAATGCAATTAAAGAATCAAAAATTCTTTCAATTTTTAAGGGACCTTGGGAAGTCACCCACTCCAAAGGCCTACTTAGAGCATGGTCACTGAATTCAGGCCACCTTTCTCAGGGCTGTTGCCCAGTCAAGTCTTGGGAAAAAAAAACCCACTTTCTTCCTACATCCAGGCCCAGCTCCCCTTGTTCTTTTCAAAAAGAACTTTCTTCCCACAGTATTCTTTTCCTCAGTTTGAGGACTCTGGATACATTTAATGACTATGTAAAATACTAGAGTCTCATGATATCATAAAGGTCAAACAGTGAAAGAGTATTACTCCCTTTGTTTCTTAGACAAAACTTTGTTTATTTCTGTAAATTAAAAAAAAAAAAAATAGAACTTACTTGCATGGGTCAAACAAATCAAACAAGGAAAATTCATCCCCAGCATTGCCTCCACACATTCCCTCCAAATATTTTCACTCTGAGCAAAGCCATGACATCAGGAGCTAATAATTTTAAGTATAAAGTAAAACATTCAATAAGACTGAATGAGATTTTTTTAAGTCATCAAGTTTTGATCTTCTGCATAACTTCGCTTCTAAGAATTAATTCTTGTTTCAAATACTTCAAAGTATTCAGTCCCTAACTAAAGCTGATGAAGATGGGGAGTCCCTTACAAGGTCTTATAAAGTGTTTCGTTGTTTTAAGATATGTGAAAATTCTGCACAGCAGTTTCTGTTGAATGATACAAACATCTTTTTTAAACTGTTTTCAGCCTTTTAGCTGTCCTACTTTGCACTTTTAGCCCTCAGGCAAATTTCTTATTGTATGAAATTAAATTATCTCATACAGCTATTGTCTTTTGATTAAAAGGATCGAACTCCTACAGTTTTTCTCACAAGCCTGTAATATTTTTGAACTTTTAGTCAAATATATTTCCCATCTTTATTTCCGTATGAAATATAGAAGTAGATTCAGAGATGATTACACCAGGGATATATGTATAAGTTAAAGAACATCCCAGTTATGTCTGATATGTTTGTTTGTTTATTGGTTTCTCTTTTTGCTTATTCAAAAACCACATTGACTCTCCCCTCAAAAATTTATTATCATAACTCATATTAACATACTATCTATTACAATGTCTTAACAAATAAGGTCTCCATTCCTCCATTCGTGATGTAGAACTTTATTTTGTAACATTGCAATCTACAGTGAAAAGCTTTCCAAGCATCCAGATTACTCTGAGTATCTGTCTTTCTCATAATTACTCATTCCTCTAATTTTTGTATATTTTCATCTACTTGTGCATTGCTTACTGTAATGCACTTTTATCATTCTCCAAATAAACTATATTAAAATATGATATAGTTAGACACAGAATTTGCTTAAACATCTAGAAATCCCATTGAAGTCAATAATGTATTAGCCTCTCCTTAAGATAACTTATTATATAAAAAGGTAAGTTTAAAACTGTCCTATTAATTTAATGGATAATAAGACAGAAATTATGCACTGTACTTTAGGTGCCCTAGCTTAGATTGTCAAGGGTCTTTTATGTGCATCTCTGGAGGCTGTTTTCTCTTCATGACTCAGAAAGCTCCTATGGCTATGTTTCCCAGAATGTGGTAGTATTTTTCTCTTGATGTTCACATGTTGGTGCCCTTATGTGGCTTTTTTTCATGGCCTTGTTATGGTAGGTTCTTGTGGGAAGTGACTGCCACCAGCATGAGAATCAACACTTCCCTCTCTCCTTTTCCTACCCCTTGGTTGTAGCTACTTGTTAATATTAGAGGACCCAATAACAACATATTAAGCAGGAACATTTATAGCAAGTATAAGCAGGTTTGGATGAAAACTAAGCAATTGCTATGAGAAACGTGTTATAGAATAGAATAGACCAGAAAAAAAACAGAACAGAACAGAATAGAATAGAATAGAACCATTAAGGTTGGAAAAGACCTCTAAGATTGTCTAGTCAACCAAATGTCAACCCAACACCACCATGCCTACTAAACCATGTCCCGAGGTGCCATGTCTACATGTTTTCTGAACACCTCCAGGGGTGGGGACTCCACCACCTCTCTGGGCAGCCAATGCTTCACTGCTCTTTTAGTAAATAATTTGTTCCTAATATCCTCTCTAAACCTGCCCTGATGCATTTCCTCTCGTCCTATCACTAGTTACGTGGGTGAAGAGACCAACACTCTCTTCACTACAACCTTCTTTCAGGAAGTTGTAGAATATGTTAAGCGGGAACGGCTGCTGCACTGGAGAGTATGTCCAGTAGGGGATACTTGTCTGGGGCTAAGAACTGTGTTTGCCAAGGGGGAGCATTTTCTTTTTCTCTTTCTTCTCTCTCTCGCCTCTTTTACTCTTTTTTTTCAACAAAATAACTTTCACCATTAGAGTGGATATATTTCATCAGCTACAGACTCTTTTTATAAATCTTTGTGTGTGTGAACTTGCCTCAACATCCACTGTGAAACAGAAAAACTTTCCAAAATAAAGAATAAGCAAATGATTCTAGCAGACTAGAAACAGAAAGTATGGCAAGTATGACAAAACTAAAGCAATCTGTTTCAATTTAGTTCCCATGCAGATAAACATGAAAATAATGAAAATAAATGACTGAGGGGGGGAACATGAAAAAAAAAAAGTGACTTCTGTCGTGGCACAAGTGAGCAACCTGGATGACAATTTTTATCGTGCTGAGATACCAAAGACCATGGAAAAAGAACAAAGATACTGTTCGTCATGCTCTGTGCAAAGGCGTGTTTGTAAACGAAGATAGTTATTTCATTAATTTCATTACTGCTTGTCCCACACTTGAGTACAATGCAAAATTAGTGTTCTTCTAAGGCTTGTGGGGTGCATCTACATTCAAATTCTGAATGCCTTCACTATAGGGAGGGCATCACCAACCTCAAGTACGTGAGGTGTCGGACTTTCTTGTGCCCACAGTGCTAGCCACATGCTAGCACATGACATAGTACTTGACCTTGTGTCTCCTCTAGGATTATATATTTCCCTATTGTTACTACAACAAAAAGCCCATTTTTTCAAAATGTACTTAATTAGGTAATAACATGTGAAAACATGCAAAGAGTGTTTTATAAAGCACCAAAATGCCATTTTTTTAATCAGAACACTGAAAGTATATATCTTAGCTCCTCCACACACAGCATACAGGTCATTTTGAGGTTTCAAAAGTTTTGTAGGAATAAACAATTAAAACATAACTCAGTTTCATTCACTCCATATTTTGGTAGTAGTTCATGAAGTAAGACATCCCATAGATTAGGCATGCAAGATGTTAGGGAGAGCTATTCAGACCAGTCCACGGAGAACTAGGCAGGAAGCTAGTAATGAGAGACAGGAAAAGTCAGACTTATAGCGTCCAAGCTCTCTCCATGACAACTGTTTTTCAGCAGTACAGACATTCCTGTAAATTCTAATCTAGAAAGTCACAGGAAAGTAAAACAGATCACACAAAATAAACTCTGGAAAAAAAGATGCTAGCAGCAGAAATGTTCTTCCAGAATATAGAAGAGAAGGTGATGGGAACAAAAGGTAGGGAAGGAATAATGTGTCAGAACTGGGAGACAGTTCTGCAAATCCACATTAAATTACATGGGAGAGAGCACTGCTGTGGCCAATGTTGACGGAAAAGGAAAGAGAGTACAATGCCATCTTGGAGCCTCTCTACTGTATTTGGAATCTTGTGGAAGACATTGTATTTGAAGAGTTAGTGATCTTGAGCATAGCCTGACAGGCATTTTGGGCCCAGTGCTAGGGCCTGAGATACCCACATGTTAGCATGAGTGACGGCTAGATGATCCCAAGTACATAACAGTAAAGGAAAACTTGCTGGAAGTCTCTGGATATGTATTATTTCTGGCTACATTTCCTAGACACATGTAGCTAAATCTGCTCTGGTGGGCATCAAGAAGGAGATATCACTCCTACCTTTCAAAAAAAGATGGATAGTTTTGTTTGGTGCAGTGCATATAAAGGACAACAGTACTGCAGGGGGCAGGGAGGATGAACCTCTCCATGAATGGGATCTGCACAATGTTCAGTGGATGTCCACCAGGGGTCCATCCAATGTTGCATAAGATACACAAGTTTGACTAGAGTGTTTGGAAAAAGGAATAAAATTGGCAACTGGTTTCTTTAGAAGGGAGATAAACTGGGCAAGAATAATGGTTCTCAAGTGGCACAATCTGCTATCTGTATTTGGGAGATCCTTCCTAAGGCAGCAAAATCGTGAAGGCAAAAACGCAGGGAGAGAGAGGGTACCCCAGTCCCCTGCCACTTGAGCCTCCTGAGCAGGAAGGACTGAGCTGCTGATGAGCGGCAGCTCTGACTCAGCATGGGCAGGGACAAGAGTGATGGCAGCCAAACCCCCTCACATACAAAAGCAGCCCCCAGGGAGCACAAGTGACCAGGAGTGCAGTGAACACAATGGGCAAACAACCTGTGGCGAGTCAAAAGGGCATGGCATGGCAGTTTGCAAGGCAGTTCGCGCAGGCAGGGCACAGTCCCCCTCCTGGCTCTAAAGTCAATTAGAGGTCATCGCCCTCCCAGGAGAGGACCTAGCTATGATTTCCATTCACCCTAAAGCCATCGCCAGAATGAATGTGGTGACCCAGACGGAGCTCCCACACAAACACACAGCTGTCCAGGTCTCTGGCTGCAGGGAATATCTGAGCCTGTAACTCATACCAGAAGGCAGCAGAGACAGCAGCTGTTTTCAGTGTGACCAGGTAAATGATCTGCTCAGCCTGGTGGCAGAGCTGAACGAGGAAGTGGACAGGTTAAGGAGTACCAGGAAGTGTGAGAGGGAGATAGATTGGTGGAGCCTGACCCTACCATCCATGAGACCAAGGCCGCACATAGAGGCTTCACAAGAAGCAGAGGATCCCCTACCCTCTTGCCACCAAGGAGAAGGAGAAGACCTAAGAGACAGGGGGGAATGGAAACAGGTTCCTGCTCAGGGCAGCAGGCAAATACCTCCCAGCCTCCCTCACTTTCCCAGTTGCCCTTACACAACAGATAAGGGGCTCTGGAACTTTAGGGTCAGGCAAATGAAGATGTAGGTGAAGGTCCATCCAGGGGGTTGCCTAGGGTGAGTCAGTCAGCCCCACATATTATGAACTGCCTCTGTTAGAAAAAGAGGAGGGAAACTGTCATAGGCGATTCACTTCTGTGGGGAACAAAGGGCCCAATGTGCCAACCAGACCCATCCCACAGGGAAGTCTGCTGCCTCCCTGGGGCCCAGGTTAGAGATATTGCTAGGAAACTCCCTGGTCAGGTATGGTACTCTGACTATTGTCTGCTATTAGTCATGCAGGTTGTCAGTGATGAGGTTGCAGAGAGAATTCTGAAAGCGATCAAAAGGGACTTCAGGGCACTGGAGTGATTGGTTGAAGGACTGGGAGCTCAGGTAGTGTTTTCCTCAATCCCAACAGTGACAGGGAAGAACAATGAAAGGAACAGGAAAACTTGCCTGATTAAGATGTGGCTCAGAGGCTGGTGTCATCGGTGGAATTTTGGATTTTTTGATCATGGGGACGTCTACACGGCACCAGGCCTGCTGGCAACAGATGGTGTTCAGCTATCTCAAAGGAGGAAAAGGATTCTCGCTCATGAGTTGGCGGAGTTTGTCAAAGAGGGCTTTAAACTAGGCTTGAAAGGGGAAGGGGGTATAACCTGTCTCACTAGAGAGGAGCCTAAGGGGGGCATGTCAATGTTGGGGGTGAAATTGATAGCCCAGCTCAAGTGCATCTACACCAATGCACACAGCATGGGCAATGAACAGAAGGAGCTGGAAGCCACTGTGCATCAGGATAGCTATGACTTATTTGCCATTACAGAGACACAGTGGGATGACTTTCATGACTGGAGTGCTATAATGGATGGCTATAAGTTTTTCAGAAGAGACAGGCAAGGAAGGAGAGGTGGTGGGGTGGCTCTGTATGTTAGGGAGTGTTTTGACTGTATACACATCAATGACTGTGACGATAGGGTTGAATGCTTATGGGCAAGGATGAAAGGGAAGGCGAACAAGGCAGATATCTTGCTGAGAGTCTGTTACAGACCACCCAAACAGGACGAAGAGTTTGATGAAGTATTCTACAAAGGGCTGGCAGAAGTCTCACAATCTCTAGCTGTTGTTCTTGTGGGGGACTTCAACCTGCTGGATGTCTGCTGGAAATACCACACAGCAGAGAGGAAACAGTCAAGGAGGTTCCTGGAGTGTGTGGAAGAAAACTTCCTGACACGGCCAGTAACTGACCCTGCCAGGGGAGGTGCCTCGCTTTACCTGCTGTTTAAAAAGAGAGAAGGACTGGTGGAAGATGTGGTGGTTGAGGCCATCTTGGGCTTAATGACCATGATATGTAAGAGTTCTCGATGCTTGGCGAAGTAAGGAGGGCGGT
>VZTL01016636.1:9889-38481 GCA_013400535.1 Scopus umbretta
TTCTTGTAAATGACCCTATTACAGCTGCAGGTATCTGACTAGTACTTCGTGCCAGAGGGAATTACATTCATCGCTGTCTCAGCTGTGCACATCTTAGAGGCACCAAGAATCACAGCAGTCCTGGAGATTAAATGCTTTAAACAAATTAACAAACCTGGTACCATCATACTCCCTTAAACAAAAGGGAAACCAGTAAGCATAAAACAGAGGGTCAAGTCAACTGGGCTGCTCTTAACCAAAACAGCTGCAAGCTTTGGCACTGCGTCCAACACTGCACCAGGGCAGAGAGGTCTCCAAGGCTTTCCATCCTCTCCTTTACCCCTAACTGCCACATGCAGGAGGGCTGACCGCAGCCTGCTCGCAGCACGCTCAGATCACACCTCTCTAAAGGTACAGCTCTGAATCGCAACCCACTGATCTACACCTTGTCCTGATCTTCAGGCTGCCCAGGGGCTCCTAACCAGCATTTTCTTTGCTCATGAGGTTTCCACACACTTCAATCAAACTTTGGAGAACAAAAGAACAGGACAGGACTGTGTCGTTGCAGCACAAAAAGAGGCAATTTTATCAGCAGTCATTCAGAGAAGCCATAGAACGAAGAGTCCTTACCTCTTCCCCAACTACGTTTCCCTACATTTAGTTCCCTAACACTACATTTTATGGGAAGGAGCTTGCAATTTCCACAGCGACGCTTCTATCCCACCTCGGAGGAAGTCAGCAAAGCATTTCATGAAAGGGAGTACAAAGTGCTCTTTGCTTATTTGCTAACGGGCTTGTCCTAATTTGGTTTTACAATGAAAGAAATGAGGCAGAGAGGCCACGTCTCACTTGTGTGGGGTCAGGTTCTTCGTGGACTGTCAGACCCAAACTTCTTCCCCGCCCCACGCCCTGTTGCCATCAGCTTACACTACCTTTCAGTTGAGCTGCACGGATTCATTAGTCCTGTAATAGCTTTCTTTATCTAGCTGTTTCTTCTGCAGCACATCTCTGAGGCATAAACCAAGCCTGGAAAAAACCTGATTAGCGTAGACAGCACTGCAATGCAATTCACAATGTTAACAGCCTCTAAGTTTTCAGGAGAGAGCACAGAAAGCGATAAATGCTGGTACACTGAGAACTAATGAAACCTCTGAAAATGCTTGTGGTAGAGACCCTATTGTATAAGGATTTAGATTTGGAAGACCATAAGGAAAAGCTTTTCAATTACAATAATGTATGTAAAGACAACTGTTACTTCAGTACTGTGCTTGTTTAAGGCTTTATTGTTAATTAGTTTACACAAAGAAGCAGAAGAGAATTGAGAAAAAAATGAAAGGTTATTTGCTCCAAATATTAGCATTTGTCTTAATTTTGATAGAAGCTCATTCATGGACTGTACCACAGTTCAAAATTGCGGATGAGAGAACTTTTCTCTTTTGTCTTGCTACGCTATGGAATTTGCAAAATGCAGATTATGCCATGTAGAGTAGACACAAATATTGCAACTATTTCCTTAAATGTTTCTCATTAAAGCATTGGCATAGGATGGAAAAGCAGCAACACATCACTGAGCTTCAGCCAGAGCTCAGCTGAAGGTCAACCAGCCCCACGTAACAGCAATGCAATTCCCACTCTGTTCTGCCAGCTCAGCTTCCCAGGAGCTGGGAGGTACCCAGGCTCCTGACATCCTTGCACGGTCTTCCCACCCAACCTCAGCCTCACTAACATAAAGATGCTTGGCTATATCCTTTGGGAAGAGGGAGAGTAGCTTCTAAGAGGGTTCATGGGGCAAGCCAGGTTTGTTCTAGGGCACTGACTGTACTTGAAACAGTATGATCCGTGTTCTTAACAGTGAAGACATTCTCTGTGTTTAAAGTAGAGCAAACAGTCTTAGAAGGCAGAGCCACCAACATTTCAGTACCTGATTTGCAGGGGGTAAGAAATTCACCCTAATGAAAAGGCTTCACAATAGCAGATGAAAGGATAAACTAACTCCTATTTTGAATGGCTTCACTGTGTTCTCGTTACAGCTTTCTCTCTAAAAGAGCTGCAAATGTCAGTGCAGTCTGGGGAAGACAAGAAACAATGCCAAGACCTGAAGTCCAAATAAGCAGACATAGCAACTACTCTTAGGGCACGTGTTTTCCTATTGACTGCTTCTTTCCATTAACAGGCAAGACACTGCAGAGAAGAAAGACAACCGCATCCATTTGGTAATGCCACGTTATAAACCAGCCCAGCCTTTCCTTTTATACAGGCTGGTCTAGCTGGTAGCAGCACCACCACCCCCCAAACCCAAGCAAAAAAAACACCCAAAATCTTACAAGCTTGACATCTTCCACATGCACATATACCCGCTTCCTCATATACCTCAAGACCCCCGTGAACGCCAACACAGTTGTAAAAAAGAAGGTTAAATGTAGGCCAGTTACTCACAAGCTATGTTCCCTTCATACCGTCATAAGCATGAAAGGTGGCAGCAGGTACTGTCAGCAGCAGCTCCTAGCTCGGTGCCAAGGTATATACCGCCCTGAAACAAGCAGTGACCTTGTAGCGGCTTGAGTACAAAAGCATGGAAATCTAGCCCAAAGGAAAAGGGTGTCAGGAGAGCTGGGACAAGTCTGCCAGTGATTAGCTGTGCAACCAAAGGCATCGCACTCTCCATCACCATGTCTTTGCCCCTTCTATCTTCCCCAAATCACTCCCTTTTTATTTAGATTCTGCAGGAGCATAAGCTTCTGCTGTCCTGTGATCCGGAGAATGCCTCGACCTCCCCCTGCTTAAAGTACCTAAAGAACAAGGGAAAACAATTTACACACAGTTTAAAAGCAGCTGCTAAATATAGTCCCCATTCTTCAATTGTCTTACAAATTGAAATACAAAAACACACCTAGGTTTTTTTTCAAGATACTAAGCTTCTATTGAAGCATAGCAAGAGACTGTTCTCTATGCCTAGCAGCTTTGCCTGCCTGCCATGAATTGAGACAGGAAAAAAGCCTCAGAAATGGCATAAGCCAAGTACCACAGAGTAGTTTTTGCCTTAATACCAGGAAGCTCTTTAAGATAAGTGAATATTAACACAGGAGATTCTGAGAAATGCTGCATCTCTTTTAAGAGTCAATAATGAAAACTGTAAAGCTGAGACCCCATTCAAAGAAAAGATGCTGAGAACAAACTGATAGATATCTAAGGGTTAGAAAGGACAGACTTTCATTTCATCTTCTTCCTACTAGCTATACATATGGCAGGGTTAAGCCCCTTTACAAGTCTCTCTTCCCGAGACAGTTTTTGAGGCAACAGTAGGCACAATTCCCATGAAGTCCAGGAATATTACTAAAATGATGTTTACAGCTAGTTCTGGAAAATATTTTATTACATAGGAAAAATACCATCTTAATGTCCTATGAAAGATTTTTTCAGAGTCATTGAGAAGGCTTTCATGATGCCCAGTGGTCCAATGAAAGGGCTTGAAGCTTTTTTTTTTTTTTTAAGTGTTCATTAAAACCCTACAACAATGGCCCCAAAATGAGAGTTTAGTACCACACCAACCTCACTCAGGATTAGCTTCTAATGGGAACTGTAACAGGGAAGTAGTAGGGAAAAGAAAAACAGTCCTGAGGACTAAAATCAGTATCTTTTCACACCTCTACCATCATCTCAATAAAGATGTCCTACGTATCTGACAAACACATATACAATGGACTACATACAAGCTGAACCCCATTAGATAAATCCATTGGTCAACTTCAAGACAAGTCTGTCCTCCTGAAGGCATTTTCTTCATTTGAAGAACAAATTTACTTTCTCACAGGACATCAGAATTCAGGCTGCCACTCCACCAACACGATCTCCTTCACCTTCACACAATGAATGATTTAATTGAGCCAATTACAGAGTTGGGAGTAACTCAAGAAGAAAGAGACAAGGACAGTTTTGCTTTGCAGTGAAAGTCTAGAGAGCAGATGCTAATGGTACACAGTACCTTTGGACAGGATAAAGGACTACACGATGTGCTAAGGACTCCACCAACTCTGAGCTTTCTGTAGGAAAGCTTAAAAAGTTGGGGACACTTTGGGAGAATATTTAAAATGAGAATAAAATAGGTTTAGGCATCAGGAGATGCCTTTGGATATTTCCTTTCAACTATTCCCAATTGATAATACAATTTTTTCATTGACGCTTTATACAACTCTTGTGCAACATTATGTTGCCTCTCCTAGGAGCCTTCAGGGCTCCAGCACAAGGTGGAATAGCCTTCAGAAGGGAAACACACTGCAGGCAAAGGCTGCAAGACTGCTGATGAGGACAACAGGTATTTCTGCACTGCTTCGGCTGTTTCATTTGACTACTTAAGAAGCCAGAAAAGCCCCTGATCGGAGTCTGGCTGCCAAAGAGCATTTCCTTTTAAAAACTGTTCACCATCAGTCAACCGAAGAACATACATGGGAGAAAACTCATATCTGTATTTGCCTGCTTAGCCTGTAAAAACCAAGTCCTATGACTCAGCCGTAGAAGGTTGCTGCCTCTGACTGATCGTAAAATATAGATGCTTCCACTTCAAAGTAAGAAATATGGTTTGCATCTGCTAGAAGTCAACATCAAATCCAAATAGTTGCCCTGACAGCTCTCCAATGGCATTTGAGTTCTTTGACCTGCATTACTGATACACAAATCAAACATAACAGGATTAATTATTCATTTCTACTAACCTTCATTAGCTATTACTTTAGTTTTAAATGGTGTCTAAGGACCAGTATCATCAATCTCTTCACAGCAATAAGTTACCTGAATAAAATATAAGAATAAATTGCTCATTTAAGATATACTTTTGTTTTATTAACACAGATCAATCTAAATACCTATGTCTCTATTCATAAATATTTTTTCTAAGCTTTCTAAGTACATCATGCAGTTTACTGCTGCTAAAGAAATCAATAGCTTACCCACACCTTACTCTTTTCCATCAAAAGCATTTTGGGGGAATAAGCTAAAGCTCTTTATTATATTTGCTTTCTTGTTAAATGTCTGTTTAAACAGTCTCTGAATTTAGCATACATCATCTCCTGCATAAACATATTTGTTAACTATGCCCCTTTTTCCCTTTCTTTGCACAGCTGACAGCCCAAAGATATGCAAAACCAAATTTGTACTTCTTGCACAGCATGCCAAAGCGATGTCCAAAACCTGGATTTTGGGTTTAACTGTTCAGGCAGCAAAGTAGAAGGAAGAACCTGTTTCAGATACAAATACTTTGATACCATACATTTCTAATGAATAAATACCATATAAAAGAAAACAGCAAGAATCTACATTCTCCACCTCTGAGCTGTGACAGCGCTGGTAGGCAGAGCTTGGTTTATGTACAATTGCAAGATGTCCTTGAAGCTGATGGAGGCAGAGCACTCAGCTCCTAAATGTCTCGGGGATGGAGGAAGCGTTGGAAGAAGGCATGCCTTCTGCTCCCCTTAGAAAAGCCCTTTGCATGGAGGTCCACGAGAAAGGAGATGGGGAAGAACCCAAAATCCTCACACCAAAAAAATTACCCATTTCCCCTTCCCAACTGAATGCTAAGGAGCAAAAGAGAAGGCCTGAGCAGAAGCCCACATAAGCCTGTTTCCACCGTTAAAAATATAACATAAGAGGATAAAGAATAAATAAACTGCCAGCATGGCTTATCCCAGGATGAGCTCCAGTTTGCTAAATATTTGTTCCAACACAGAGGCAGAACAAGGAAACCAGAAAACATGTAGATGTGGCACTTGCGGGACATGGTTTAGTAGGCATGGTGGTGTTGGGTTGACAGTTGGACTAGATGATCTCAGAGGTCTTTTCCAACCTTAATGATTCTATGAAAATACTTACAGAACTCCTCATCCACACACTTGGAGTCACTAATCTGACAGTGAGAGTACAAGCATGAGCAAAGCTAACACACCTGTGTTTCACCCTCTCCAAAGAGGTAAAAGGTCTTAGTACTGTAAATCACGCCTTTTTCCTAGGTTTTATGAAACATCTTGCTCTTTAATGCTGCTTAATTCCCATCTGCACATCAGAGAAGCTTCTCCATTAATTGCTATTGTTCTCTGATGAGAAAAATCAGACTCAAGGTCACACCGAGCACCACCAACACCACACAACCTCCTCCCTCTACATTTCACCCTCCTGCTGTCATGAATGACACCTCTTCACTTTTCTCACTGTTGCTGCTGTTGAACCTTCTGCAGAACTGACAGATGAGGACCTCACACAAATTTCTTTGGACACCAGAGAGAAGTGAGATTTGGCTGAGCACCTCATATGCTGTGGAGATAAGTACCTGCACATGAAAGAAGGGATGTGTTTTCATCCCTCTCCCTCCCAATTTCTGCTCTCCTCAAGAAAACACACCAGAAAAATATTGTGTAAGAAACAGATGGAGGAGACAGGGAGGTAAAACAAAAACAAACAGGTTATTATTTGGCATAAATCTACTCTAGTTCCTAAAGGAACGAATAAAGTAAAACGAGAAGACATTCAATACACCTAAGTTTCCCCTTTCACAATATTGGGCTGGTGCCCAGAGTTGAGGGAGTGATGCAAGTGTGCTCGTATGAACCAAAAGAAATGGTTTTCACTTGATAATAATATCCTTTACAGGGTAACAATTGCAGTGTTTGCCACAGATCAGGTCTAATTCTTGCAGCATCTCAGATTGGAAAGAGGTTTTGGGTTTATTAGCTTTGAATAAGCTCAAATTCCCTTTTACTCATTTTCCTTGAATGCTCCTTTTCTACCTGGCATTAAATTTCTCTTTGGACATTTACTCAATTAATTTGCCTTAATTAAATTAAGATTACTCCACTTAGGAAGTGAAGTGAACTGAAATCAAATTAAAGCAACTTTAATTTTGAAAAGTGTGCAAACACAGAAGTTTAATGAGGTTTAAATAACCCTTTTTAAATTCACACCTTTAGTTAATTTAATTCAACTTTCCCAAGGATCCCTTGTATAGACATGTTCTATGTCAAGATGAAAAACAGTGAAGAACAGCACCCATTAAAAAAAAAAAAAACCCACCCAAGATAAAGGCAATTCTGGCTACAGATTTTCTCTGCAACAGGATGAGATCACTGACTTTTCTGCTTTTAAGTACCCTGCTAGCAACCAAAGTATGGGGGAGGAGAGGGTGCATCTGTACACGTCCACAGCACATCTTTTTCACCATTTACACAAGAGGGCAGAGCAATGAAAACACAGACCTGAGATCCCTTTGTCAAATGAAGATGTGAAAGATTATAGGGAAAAGGACACCAATAACAAGCAAGAAACAGGCAAAGACATTAAACCTTTTCATGAGGTGAGACAGGCTACGACCACCAGCATGTAGAGGGACTACTAAAAGAAAATACACAGGATCCACATAAAGGAGCAACATTGTGTAACACTGCTGTGATGATCGTGCCATTGCGCATGGTCTCACCAGGGTCGTCGGGAATCCCTCCGCCTTCCTCCGCGTGGGCAACGTGGGTTGTCACTGCCTGCAGGGTGAAACCGAGGAGCAGGCTGGATGTTTTATTTGAAACTCCCCCAAACTACCATGCAAGGCTTGCTAAGCAAGACAAGACAAACATGGTGCAGCATCAGCAGCCCTTTGGTTTTGACCTCCAGTTCTGGTAATCAAACCGTCTGTTATTAATAGTTGGTTGCAGCTGAAAATCTTCGGTTGACTGACTTGAATATTGCTCCAAACCCTTACCCGTGGTTTGTCTTTTTACTTGTCTTGAGCAGCCTCTTGGCGTTGGAAGCTGCTCTCAGTGCTTGAGGGCATGTTCTCCAAAATCTTTTCTGGCTGATTTCTGAAGTCCTCTGGCCATCATTTCTTCTTCTCCTGTGCACTCTCCATCTGCCTTTAGACCATAAGATTTGTTTTCCTCTCTCCAGTGCTATCTGCTCTTTCTCAATGTGTCTGAAGACACCCCAAGCGCGCAAACCGTGGATGCTTGTGAGCACACGCTTGCAGGCTGGTGCATGCCCGTGCTCGCGTACGGTTTCCCTGCCAGCTTGTCCGTCTCCTATTCATCCCACCCGGGAAGCATGACGACTGACAGCCTCCAACAACCCACTACATGTCTGCAGCGAGTGACACATGCAGGGCTTGCCACTTCAGACAGCACTTGTCAACAGCTAACACAGATGCCGCTATCTAATGTCACTATTTTCCCACACCTCTACATATATATATATTATTTTTTTTTAAAGAAAGAGGTAGGGAGACCCAGCACTGCAGAAGGGTTGTGATCTCGAGCTGGCAAAACGGATGGTGCAGAGCCCAGCCCTGGCCCTGCCAGCTGCACGCACTGGTGCTGGGATGAAGCAAGACCCCAGCAGCGTGCGCACAGGCAGCTGTGTGTCCGTGCTGGCACAGCGGCATGCAGATCCATCATTCCAAGTTGGGGATTTACTGTCCTTCTTATCAGGAGCCCTGGCAGAGCCATGCGCCGCATAGCCTGTGGAAATCAGTAAGACTGCTTATGTACATGCTTATGTGCTGCTCTGAGTCGAGGCTTAAAAGCAAATGCGTGCCTGAGTACGAAATAAGTCTATTTACGGCACTGGAAGCTGTGCAAACTACAAACATTTGCTACCTCTTCACTAACTCAAACTGCCATTATGCGCAGATTAGGCACCGACAGCAAAATAAAACTCTAGAGTTTTCACAGAAAGACTGTCACAGACTAATTCAAAGACAATTTCAAATTAGGCAAATAAATCCTTGTCCAAACTTTCCTTCACATATATAATGAATCACGAGGTTAGTTCAGGCATTCACATTTTCAGGTCAAAACAGCAGAGAGCTTTTTTCTTCCCCCTCCCTCTCCGAATGTAACAAGTCACTGAAACACAAAGTTTATGAGTGAGTCGCTTGCACCTCCATAATCCTGTTCATCACTAATATGAGCTGTAATTTAAGTCCTAGAAAAAATAAAGACTGGAGGGTGGGCAATAAAATAGCGTTCAGGACAGTACAAAAATGCTCAACCCTTAAATAATCTCAGATCACCACTTGGATTCACAAATCCTGGAAGAAAGATATTTCTAGCAAGCCGAGGGCACTGGGAATGAATTTCCCCTCTCTCCCCAAGACAAAAGGCTGAGGCACAATCAATTTGTACCAACAGCAGAACTTACGCTGGGAAACCGCAGGGAGCAGGTTAATTGTGAGATTGCAAAGAAAAGGAGCACTTGTTACAAAGTAATTAAAGGCTGCTCTCACGAGTGTTCAGAGTCCTTTGCAATTTACTCAAAACAAACATGTTTCCCTAAAAAGCAAAGGAAAAAAAAACCAAAAAAGAAAAAAAACAAATCAAAACCCCCTCAACCTTCAATGCAAGCATACTACTCCCTCAGGGTTCTTTTAAAACAAGCACTCGCAGGGTATTTTGCAGCTCTGTAAAACTTGTGCTTTCACATTCACGTGAAGCTCGCTCCCTTGCAACGACTACGATAAATAAAACCAAAATATTTCACGGCAATTTCCACACAGGATCTCAAACACTCTGTAAATGTTCAGGGAGGCAGGGAAGGGTCAACCTTGTGCTCACACAGACTTCGGCACGTGGAGACGCTCCAAGTCATTGCTACCCAAGCGCCTCCCAGGGAATGACCCGCGGGGTGGGAAAGCATCGCGTGCGACTTCACAGGTGGGAACACAAGGTCAGATTTGCTCAGGCTTTCATAGGAGGCTAACGAGAGCTCGCAAGGGCCCTGCGCGCTCCGCACAGAATAATGCTGGCTCTTCACAGAACTCATCCAAGATGCTTTTCTGAACTAAAAGCAGCATTGCGGCGCCTTGTCAGCAAAACCGCCTTCCACGCCAGGATTGACGGCTGGCTGCGTTTCACCCGCCGCACCGGGACCCGCGCCGCAGCAGAGCCTGCTCGGTCCCACCGCGGCCGCCTCCTTCCCCAGCGCAGGGCAGGGATGCCGCGGCCAAGCCCTCTTTGCCGGGCAGCATGTGCATTTTGGTGTGAAATGCATCGCTGCGGGGAAAGCAGCCAGGCTTCCCTGCCCAGCTGAGAGCTTTCAGGGCTTTCTGCCAACACCAGCCAGCGCCAGCTTGCAGGAAGGCAAAGCCGGGCCTCGCAAGATGGGAAAGAGCTCCCAGCCAGGCAGGGTTGGTCTGGCCATGAAAGCGAGCAACGCTCAGTGCATTCTCCTGGCTAACACATTGGTGCCATAGCAATGGAGCTGCCGCGAGAAGAAAAACCTCCTGCAGAAGGGAGGTGAAGGAACAGGGCTGTGTCAGACACGCAGCACTACACACAGCCCGGAGCAAGGGCCACGTCACCAGAAACCAACTCTTTTCATTAAGGAAATTAAAGTTGGCAAGTCGGGCAGGGGAGGGTGGTAAAAAAAATAATATAAAATATTTTAAAAAAAAACCAACCCTATAAGTAGTAAATAAAAATCAGCAGCTTCTGCAAATTGCAGAGACGAAGCTGGCAGCAGTGCAGGGGCAGTTTCGTGACCAGCCTTCATCATCTTCCAGCAAACATCTCTTTGCCTTTCAGACAGCCCCGATCGGCTCTCAGCCACCCAGCAGCGACTTCATGGCGGGGGGGACCACGCAAGGGCCTTGTGAATTAGAAGGAGGCTTTTGTAAAGGATATTAAAGCTCATGCTTTGGGGATTAAGCCAGTCTTTATCTATTAGAGATCAGGATGTGGCTAACAGTAGGGGACAGATTATCTGCATCTGCCGACTGGGGAGGATTTACACCTTCTGAAGCATCTGTGCCGGCTATTGTCAAAACCACCCTTCAGCCTAAGCCAACATGCTCCTACAGGCAAGAAAAGTTTTTTAGGCTGCATACAAAGGCCTCCGAGTGGCAGTATGTAAGACTTTTCAAAATACTTTCAGTAATTTGGAAGAACAGAAATGAAATATTGATTGTACTGGGCCTTGCAGAAGTTAGTTTTTCAACAGCAAAAACATGGGCTGGCCCTGGCTTGTGAAAGCTGCCCAAGGAAACACCCGTCTCAAAGTCTGTTTTTTAATATCAGCCAGGAGATCTATGTGGTGGGCAAAGAGGCCCCTGAAAACATCCTGGATTTCTACATGTTTCCTTGAGAGGGAACAAGGTGCATACCAGGTCTCAGCGCATGAATAGGAAATAATTCAGATCTTCACTCAATCCATGCCTCTATTAATTAGCTGCTATCAATATTGAACATAGCTGCTCCCTGGGACAGGGCCATGATGCAGCCATCTCCAAGGTGCTCATGTGAGCAGCAGGTGAGAGCACACATTCTGCTCAAGGTTACAGCAATTGTGCAATATATTTACAAACCCTTTAAATTAATTTACCCCAAGTTCTTTAACTGTGTCCCCACCAACTGGATGACTTAAAACCATTTATAATTACAGCACCAAAAACAAGCAGCATATTAGGCTCTAAAATAGCTTTCTAGATTTATCTTAACTGTCACAGAAAGAAATCAGTCTAAACATTCCCAAAATTCATCTTCCAGAAAAGTGGATAATCACATGCTCATAAAAAAAAAAAAAAACCCACAAATGTTCAACTGGAGTCAGTTTTGTAATATATTAATTAACATAATTTTCATCTGTGGGGACAACAGGCCATCTGCTACTCTGGCACCATGAGAGACTGAGTTTTGAGGCACTTTAAGCTGTTTCTTGTTGTGCATGGCTGATTTTCATCTGAAAACTAGGCAAGAGTTTCTTATCTCTTTTTGGATAAGCGCTCCTGACAGGCAGCAAACAAACTTTTTTGACGGGTAACCCAACCCCTGTATCAGCTGCTGTCAGCTTGCTGCAGCGTGGTGCTCGGCAGCCAGTACAAGGCACGTTACTCCAACATCCATGACAGGATCCCAGCCCAAAGTCAGAGAGTACCTGAATAGGAAAAAAAAAAACACCTAGAGAAACAGTCATCAGGACTTCCTCTGCAATAAATTAAGTGCAAGCTTCAGTGGCAGAAGCTATTATCTGGATTATCAATAAGGTTGGCCTGGGGGCATAGGAATTACAACTAGACACCTCCGCAGACGCAATTGTCTCCAACACAAGCTTGCTGAGCTATTGCCAACTGGCAAGCTCAGACATTTTATTTTTATTTCAGAAGGAGAGAAGACACCAACAGAAAACCTTCTCTATTTGTCCTGACTGTCTCTACCTTCCAGCCTCAGAGTAAATGTGGAAGAACACAGAAATGCATGAGGTTTTCCTAACTGTTACGGTCACCCACTGTCTCCCATAACTCAAAGTGATCATTTATCCTACTCCCAAATAGCACCTGACTCTGCAGAGCCCTAGGGTGAACAACCATCGTTTTTGCAAAGAAAAGGGTTCGGGAAAATCACCCACATACTGGGCAATAAGTCTCCCAAGCTTAAATAAAAAAATAACAACTTCATAGTTAAAAAGCAGTTTCATTTACTCTGCTATTTATCGCTTAATTATGTAGATGAGCAAGCTCTTTCCAAGTCAGATCTGGTAAGCTGCAATGATTTTATAAACAGAAAATCCCTTGGAAGATGAAGTTCAGTCCCCAACTTCGAATCCCAGTGAGAAATGACAACCAGCATCCAGCTCTGCAGGCCAGAATGGTTTCTTAGCTATCTGCACCACACCGAAACCCACACCAGGGTTTCAAGAATCGCACAACGTTGACGTTCCTAGCAGTTGTCATCCTGTAGCTTTGAGATCTGCCAACCCCCCTTCACCTTGGTGTTTGCCACCGAGTCCCAGCTGGTCCCCAAGTCATCCCCTACATTTTTAAGGGAGAGGATGCTCCAGCCTTCACCGGTCTGTAAGACACTGAGCAAATTGACGGTGATGGCCATGAACAAGTAACTAGCGATAGGACGAGAGGAAATGGCCTCAAGTTGTGCCAGGGGAGGGTTAGATTGGATATTAGGAAAAATTCATTTACTGAAAGAGTGGTGAGGCATTGGAACAGGCTGCCCAGGGAGGGGGGTGAGTCACCATCCCTGGAGGGGGTCAAAAAACATGTAGATGTGGCACTCTAGGACATGGTTTAGCAGGCACGGTGGTGTTGGGTTGACAGTTGGCTAGATGATCTCAGAGGTCTTTCCCAACCTTAATGATTCTATGAAATGTAACCAGACCACCAGTGAACGTTTCCAGGCTCCAACACAAAACATTTTCCAAATAAAATCTTACAACACTGATAAAGGTCATTTACCAGAAATCAATATTTGGAAATAGACTCCTGAGTGCAGCAGATTAACACTGGTGACTGTGCTATTTACTTTCATTAAAAGTGTATTTGCAATAATAGAGCATTATTTTATGCTATGCGCGACACGTGCAAGGAAATCTAAACTATTTAAATGTAAATTAGAACGTTCATATTTGACACCAAGACTTTGCCATTCATTATTTGCCAGAAGTATTAAAGGATCTCTATTTACCAATTTTAGCATGCAGTGAACCGTGAGTGTTTTTCGCCAGGCATTCAATTGGGCCCTGTGCTAGTTCTCGCCTGACCCTTTCCAGTCTCCTGTCCCCATCCCATAGATTACATTAATCCTCTTGTTTGTTCTTTCTTTAATTAAATGATAGAATCTTTCAGGCAGTCTACACACAGATATCAGCAGATAAAACTTACGAAAAGGGAGCGTACTCACAGGAATAATCTTTACCACGTTAATTAGCCCCCAAAATCACAATGAAATGGAACCCGAGATTATTAAGAGAGAAGGACACAGAGAGAAACTCTAAGTATAACAAGCCCAAATTTCCCAAGTTCCAGATTCTGGCTGTTGCCTCTCATCACCAATAAGCATGGCAATAAATGACCTGACAGAGCTGAGAGAATGTCTATTTTAAAAGATTTTTTTTAAAGAGCACATTGAAAAAATAGCTGCTTAGACAGGTTGAAGTAAAGTTGATCTTCTCTGGTAACAAAAGACTTGCAGTATTCCCGAGATCCCTTCAGAAGATGTATTATAATACTTTATTGTGACATTTAACATAGGGACCAATTCCCTGTCTCGGGCACCGACCTACAGGAGCGCAATTCATCTGGAACCAGCAGACCTGCTAGGCAGACATTTAGACTCATAACCTGGAAAAGAGTTGATAGGCAGCAAAAAGGCCTTGGTGGATTTTGGTGCACGTTGCAAAAGTCAAATAACTAACTTTCATTTCTGTTTCCTCTCCTTCAAGTACATGATTAATTACACAATAATCCCTGAGAAACTGGTCACTGTAACAACTCAACCACCAGCTTTGGATTGTTATCCTAAGGAAATGATTAAGTTTTTTTGATCTTACAAACTAGCCTCTCTTCTCCTGCCTCTGCTAATGATATTTCAAGAGAGAACAGTTTCATCTTTTAAGGAAAAAAAACTATTACAGAAATTCTTCAAAGTGCTGCCTCTACAGCAATTAAAAAGTGACAGCCTGTTAGAGAACAAGAGGATACATGCTATTTTTATACACTGCTAAATAGGTAATGCCATGCCAAGACAAATCGGAGCTGCGGCCTGACTAGCACATAGCCACAAGAAATGCGTGCGTACAAAACCGAGACTACTGCCAGCAAGCGAGACAAAGCCTCACCGGGTCCCAGACTGATCCCCCCCCCCAATGCAAGGAGGCAAAGGATGGGGCCACGGGTAGGTAAACACATGTATGCTGAAAAGCCATCTTAATAAGAGGAAAAGATGTAAAGCATGACATAGTATCCGGCGTCTTCCTGAGCACTCACTATAATGCCACTCGCAATGAACGTTCAAGCGAGAGGGAGACAGAACAGCTTGCAGTGCTTTTGGATACTGCCATACCTACGTGCCAGTGCTGGCACAGGGACCTGCATAGATTAAGGTTTCTTACAAAGGCTTTTAACCACCAAGGCAGTGAGGTTTGGAGTGTTTCAAGGAAGAAAAGGTAAATGATTTCATTAAATTCTCTGACAGCATTATATATGACATATCCCTTCCTGGCTTGTAGGGATCTGAACTAATGACCATAAGGTCTCTTCCAGTCCCACATCTCAGACATGCAAGAAGAAGCTTTCAGATAGCAGCTAATGAAGCACCAACAAGATCTATCTTTATCCTTCACCAAGGGCAACAGCTTAGTAGCTCAAGCAGATGACACTTATTCTGCAGTCCAGACAGCTTTTAAACAAATAAACGATTTTAAAATATAATGTTATTGACAAAATTATGAACTTCAACTGCTTTTATATAAAAGAACATCAGTTTGCATTTAGTTATCTAATGTTGATGGTGTGATACATTTAGCCGCCTTCATAATGGAAGGCAGTACATGTTTTTGCTGTTAAGGACATTGTTAATTTGAAATCTAATCACTTGGAGAGAAGTCATAAGTGCTTTCAAGTGTTTTCATAGTCACATTTCCATAGCCTTACAAAATATTCAGCAGCCTCTCCCTCCAGAAGATCCACACAAACAACAGGAGGGTACTATGAATAGATTGGACCAGAACCTTCCGCACCATGGTGGCACTTCTGCTATATACAAATGAAGCTGGTAAGAGATGAGAAAATGGCATTTTGTCTTACAGACGTAATTATTTGCTACCTGTAACAATGCCACATATCGTCCTTAATAAGCGATCTGAATACTTGAGTGCACTGCATGACCCTAACCACGGTCACAGAACATCAGGGTCTCCAACAAAGACGTGCAAAGGATTACAGCTTCTTTATGCCCGGCTCCTTCTCTCCCCCCAGCCAAATGGGTGTCATAGCCACTTGCAGATTATTCGCTTGGGGGTGGCCATCAGCAAGTATTCCCCACCCCAACCACTCCAGCTCACAGCTAGATCCATGGTGGCACACCATTGTCACTCTAACGCTGTGCCACGTAGGTAAGTGGCTGCCAAAAAAGAAAAAGCTTCTCGCTGTGTGATATTTCTGCTGATGACAACCCTTTAAAAATTTAAAGCACGTGAATAAAAGCTTTTGTGGTCAGACAAATGGCCCATATGCTAGCAATTAAATTATATATGGGCAATACAGTTGATTGTCAGCTACCAGAATACGAACGGAGTCTTTCCGACTTTCAGAAACTTAGCTGGAGCTCTACATGCTCCTGCAAGACTCGGCAGCCGCGGCACCTGAACAGCTCTCTGAGAAGATGGATCCCCCTCAACGGACCACTGCGCAAAGATGGGGCTCCAAGCGCACATCTCCCCAAAGGGAAAGCTCGATCGTGCAATGCCTCCCGCCGCACAGCCCAGCCCTGCATTTCGGGGCTTTCTCGTTCTCCACACTCTCTTGTTGAGTAAGTCTTCACATCCTTTGGTCTAGAGTTTCAGAGCACGCTGCCCCAGCCCAGAGCTTAGTTCTTCCTCTTGTGCAGCTGGCTCCGTGCTCTGCTCCTCAGTGTAGGGAGTCAAGACGTGAGCCAACTGCAAACACAAAACAAATCCCTTCCAAGCTCCTACTCGCTTTAATCTCTTGCTTATTGCAGCAGCCCTGAGTTTACAGATGTTACTTGCACAGAAAAAGGAGTTGGGATTTTTTTTTGTTGTTTACATATATTTCAAATAGCCACACCCCTGTGTTTTCAACACACAATTAACCATCATTTGTGTCCCCCATTCAGATCACACTGCTTCACTAAGGCACATCATTAACAAAAGCGTCAGTTGACTAAATTGACATGCTTCATACGCCACTTAATCCTCAGAAAACAAATCTGGTAATAAAACTGCATCTCCTAACAGGTCACTAAAGACTAAGCTAAATTCATGGGCAAGCTTTACCCTGAATACACACGCTGTCATTTCACACACAGACATATTGGTGTCACCCAGATATTGCTATGTTTGTGGCACCTGTTAAGACAACGGTGACATCTGAAATACATGTACTGAATCTGCCCATTCATAAACACAGACATAAAACTCCCAGGCACTGGCTCAGCCCATGTTTTGCTTCCCAGCATAAAGCTTGTGTCTGTTTTAGCTTTGTGTTACGCATTACGGTTGATAAATAAGACATGGCACAGCATGACTAAAAGCTTAATTCCACCCCCCATAGCACACACCACCTCCCTACGATTAAGTCAGGTCCCATACAAAGTCACAGAACAGCTTCAGAGTCTTGGCCAAGAGAGGTCTAACAGGGAAAGGCACCATTTCTTCACACAAGAGCCTTGAGCCAGAAACACCAAATCCCACCAGAATGCTTTCCCATTACATCACAAAGTTGACATTTGAAATCCTGTTCACAAAAGTAAAATCATTTCCTTTTCATTTCCTGAAGACAGTAAAAAAAAAAAGTCTCTCCAAAAGGAAGGAAGTATTCATCTTATAATTACAGTTTGGATTCATCTGAGTTTTGCAGAAACATACGGCCCTTGGTTTGCTGGTATGTCATTAGCCATGATTACTTGGAAGATCCTGCAAAACTGAAAAATGAGACAGTCAAACTCCTCGGTACAGAAATAATTGCTTTTATGTTGGATTGCTTTGCTTAATTTCAGAGAAAGGTAGACTGATAAACTCTACTCCTTATCACATTTCCAAATATGTGACGTTACAGTTCATTTAAGGTCCCTTTCCTTATCTATGCCTTTCCTCAATACCACTCAGACTTAAAAACTCATTTCACTCCCCTTCTTATACCAAATAGTCATCACTATTCTTGATTCTGTAATTTGAATTCCTTCAACCCCACTGCACGTTTTTTGGAGTTGAACACTTCCCTGGCAGAACTCTGCAAGCACACAAGTCAGTTATGTGGCTCACATCTAAAGCTAAATCATCTGAACTACTATCCCAGCTGTAATTAGAAGACATTTTACTACCTACCATACAAGCAAATAAGCCTGGCAAAAATTTCATTATTTTAAAGAACAGAGTAATCACTGAAAATTTCCTGGGGTAGCAAGGAGACAGAGCAATTGGAAACAGCCCAAACAGTTGACCAACACACTTCAGAGTTTCCAACTATTTGCGAAAGCTTTCTGACCAGACTTTGGTGGTATTTATTTTTCCCCAGAAATCAGAGTAATCTGTCTCCTGAAAACACAAAACAAACACAACACCATAACAAATAATAGGGGATAAGAAAGAAAAGATGAAATTGTTGATGGATATTGCTGGTAAAACTTACATGAGAGCCTACCTTCTGCTCTCTTCAAATGGTCTTTACCACACTGGGACCATTTGTTAGCCTGCAGCCGCTGCCAAACTGCAAGATGATACCCCTGACAGTAACACAACTCATTACACACTGATTTATGGAACGAGAGCTTGGAGGGGCCCAGCACACAATCCAGGAAAAAAAACCCCACCATATCCATCCACAGAGGTGACATTTAATAGGTTTATGCATTTTATAGCAGCCTTAAGTGTGCTCCTAAAAGAGGCAGGGAGAATGTGCTTATTCAGAGGGAAAATTCACTTCTTCTATCTCCCAGTCCACTTTATTAAATAGCAGCCTGTAGCATGTGCTCTGTTTAAAGACTGGCAGCACTCTCTAAGCAAACAACATTTGGGCACAGGTGCCCCCAGGGACAGACACTAACACGTTCCAAGAACACCTTGCACTTCGAGCCAAAACACTTAGCTTTATGCTGTGAAGACTCTACACTAGGCAAATATTCAGGTCACAGCAAAAAACACTCCGTTTACCTTCTCCCCTTCTTCCTTGGAGGCTCCCAGACTTGGCAACCAACTCTTCCTTCTTTGCAGCCGGAGCTGTTCCCCATGCAAGCTCACCTCACCTTTAGCTGCAAACATTGGGGACAGTTAGGGACGTGCAGGAGGCCAACAAGAGGTAGGGTTCAGTGCAGGGAATTAAAGGTGCCTCCTGGCCTTTCTTTTTCTCCCACTGCCTCCTCATCTCGGGTTGAGGTCTCAGGCCAAGGTGTTTTACCCTACAAGCTTTGTAGAAGCGCATGGCATCTCACAGTCCCCAGCATGGACCTTTAAGTCCCAGCTGGGCACACAGAACGTGCTCTGCAGCAGAGGTCTGCCAGCATCTCTTCACGTCACAGCGCCAGTGGCCCTTGGACCCCTTCTCCCATGGGAAGGGTTTTGCTGCCTTGGCTACTGCTCAAAAGTTTCCCAAGCAACTGCTACAAGAAATAGCAGGGGCCTTTTGACGTCCTCAGCGTTGCCCATTGACAAGAGGCCTGTTTACTCTTCCAGGAAAGCCACTAGGAGTCAAGACAAGAGGGGCCAAAACGCCTGCACAGACACGAACGCGGGCACCCAAGCACCCCTCACTGCCGAAACGGACAGTTGTTTCTTTCCCTGCTAAGTTTCCAAAGACTAGTTGTCCATAAAGGGTTGGGTGCCCCTGAGCCCACCCCTCACACAAACTCCCTCCTGGCACTTTCCAGAAGCCCCATGGTAAGGGAAATTTCACAAGGCGTTATTGAAGCGAGTTAGTATAGATCAGACAAGAATGCTGAATGAAGTAACACCCAACACACCAATCCATCCTTTGAAAACAAACACCCACATGTGTGTTTCCAGGTATTAGTTACTAATATAAAGTACTGGGTTTATCTAATACTTTGCCCAGGAGCTTAAATTGAACTGCAGTCCATGAAAATTATGAACCTGGAGGTGATGGTGGGGAAGCAAACAAAGCAAGATGACAACTTCATGTTTTAAAGAGCGTGCTATCAATTTTGGAGGAAAAAAATGCACGCTTCATTTTGTCCAAACCGATGGAGTAAGCAGCAGAAAATGCAATTTATTTTCATTATGTCACACACTGAGTGCATACAACTCTGCCTGAGAATCTTCCCCCTCCTCTACTCCAACTGGTAAGGAATCTTCTACCGAAGAAATTAAAATGAGAATTACATCTTTAAACAACTTGTGCTTGCAGGAAAGACTGGTGTCAATGAAAACAAGTCAAATTAGTGGATCATACTGAATTAATAATAAACAACAACATACAAAAGCTCTATTTTAGTGTTATTTAAAGTGACAATATTCAAACATTTCATTATAGAATGAATAAAATCTTGTCATGTTATTATGACATAGTATTACAACAGTGACAATAAATTAGTACACGCTAATTACAACATTTGACTACAGCACTTTGATTAGGAAGGGGGGAAAAATAATGATCTAATCCCAGTAAGAAGGAATGGGAAGGATTTACAGCTCTCTAACAGCAGTGTTACGAACAGCACATTAAATCTCAGACAGATGTTTCCCTGTGCAAACAAAGAGCTCAGTGACAAGACCTCCAAGACTTTTTTTTGGTTGCTTGGTTGGTTCGGGTGTTGGGGTTTTTTTGTTTGTTTTGTTTGGTGTTTTTGTATTGTTGCAGTTTGCAACGTCAGGCAGGCAGCCAGGCACGTATAAAACCACACGCACACACTTCAAAAAACATGAAACACTTTCTCCTAAGCAGTGCCACAGTAATCAACGTTTGGTTCAAAGTGGTGCATTTGAAAAAAAAGTTCAAACTTCCAAACTACAAAAAGTTAATTTATTTTTATTTGCACATAGTCAAGATGATCAGCCAAGCAGTTTCCTGCAAGCAGATCTTTTTTTATCTTTCCACATCAGTGGTGACCATGGTCAAAAATTATTAAAATCCTGAGATTTTGAAGCTGACCTTTATACTAGCACCGAACTTAGTATCTGAAACAGGATGAGGGCAGACAGGGAAAAGGACACAGTGAAAACAAGACGTGCAAAGCCTCTGCAATTGCTGGAGTGTACTGTCACTGCAGCAACAGCCTGGGTGGTATCAAAACGTTTCAGCTAACCTACTGCAGATTGCAAATCTCATTTAGCACTGAAACGCATTTGGTCTTCTCTCCAGGTACCTATTACTGCACTGCTTATGATAACACAACACTTGAGAAAGGCTGACAGACGCCCTTTAATTAAAAAGGACTGAAAATGTACTTAAGGCAGCGCAGTTGGCCACAGAAGAAAAAAAGAAATCAGTGCTTTTCTTCATAAATTTGGAAGACTTCTGTATAAATGATATGGATAGTCTTCCCCCGCTTTAATTTAACTGAAGCTAGATCACTTTTGGTTTGCCAGGAGCTACTCAGAAGTCAGTCCTACCACGCTACAACCCTTCCCATACCAGCTCCTCAGTCAGAAGCTATGGAGGAAAAAAAAAAAATAAAAAAATTCAACTTTCGTTTCTTTAGACATTGCCAACAGTCTCTTTTGACACACTTCTGCCTTTTTTGGCATCACACTCGGAAGTTGCATCACCCTTTCAACTACACATTTATAAAGGCATCACCACGCTCAACGCTGATGCTTTGGAAACCTACCTTGTCACCGCTTTGGACTGCCTTCCCTTCCCTTCCCCAAACTGATGATGAAGTCTTGTGCCTGCCACTTCATGAGATTCACTGCAAAGCTGACAATCAAATTTATGACAGAGGGTATCACAATGACCACTTTATGTAAAGGGTGCATCAGTGTGCTGAGCTGATGAACTCTGCTGTGTAATACAATTTTGAATGGGAACTCTGCTGTCTGACATTGATTTTTTCATAGTGAAACCTGTTCTTCCACTCCCTGGGTGCAAGTCCTACAAGGTCACCCCGAGAGGCTGATCAACGGTAACGCAGAAGTCCAGGCCGTGTCCCCGCTCCTCGCCCCACCAGTATTTTATATGAGAGCAGCAATGCAATGCTTTGCCTAACTAAGTACTCCTATGATTTTCTGGAGCAGATTCAGAAACCACAAAGCTTTGCAGCCAGATCTCAAAGAAAGAAAAAAAAGAAAAAAAATATGCTTAGGAGAGAAGAAAAAACAAAAAAAGGCTGTGAAGCTCAGCTGGGTGAGGAGGACAGCCACGTTTCCAGTGCACTGCTCAAACCCAGGGGGTCAATGCTCAAGTTGGAATGCCAGGAACTGCTGGGTGGGATCCAAGGGCTTGGGTTACACAGGTCAGGCTTGATGATCTAACAGTCCCCCTGACCTAAAGTCAAAAAACCACATTAACTAAGCAAGATTCTATAAATTAAACATATGCATAGAGCAGTAACAAAGGATCTTCTGAACCTTGACTTGAAAGTTCTCTCCTAGAGGGAATAGTAAATATTTTTAGAACTACATTTGCAAAAGACAGATGCTGTCCAGAATTGTATTATTAAGCCTTAAGACCTTAAGTGTCTCACTGTAGGAGGGATGAGGTACAGAAGAGAAGGAAAAGAGCCATTTCTGACACAGAGGGTGTAACTGTGCCTCTGACCATCTTTGCATCAAGGTTACTCGGGTTGAGTTTTGGCTAGCAGATAACAGGCGTGATATATAAACAAAGTAATTGATTTCTAGTGCCTACACAAGTATAATCTTCCTGTCTAGTATTTACTGTATCTAATGTTTTTAAATACATATATACCATATATAGATGCATATACTGGATATATACACACACTATATACAATAGGATACATAATTTATACGTAATACAATTATACAGTATTAACTTCCAGGCAGTGGCTACAGAAAAAGCCTACTATTTCAGCAATGCTTTGGGTACAAGTGGAATATTCACTATAGGGAAAACGCAATGAAAAATAAATGCTTTTGGACCATTTGAAAAATCATCCCTTTATCTTGCTGACAGTGATAGGTGCCACTGTCATTTATAAAGTTGAACAGTCTGATTTGGAGGTGTCATGCTTCACTTCTGCAGCATGAGCCATTTGTTAAGGAGATAATGCATCAACTTTTCTTCAGAAAAAAAAAACAGACTACATTAAGCTAATTTTAAATCCAACAGCTTTGTTACTTCACTTGAATCCTTAATCACACTGTCTTTCAAATGAACGGTCCTGGCTCTTCATTTCTCCTCTCTCCTGGTGTTTTGATATTGCAACTTTTTAAAAATGGTTTCAGTACTGGTGGGATGCTAGTGTGCTACAGCAGCCCTGGATGTCCCACCTTGGTGGTGTTCAGCAACAGCTTCACTCCAAAGATACCGCACACGTGCTTGCTCGTTATTCACCGCAAAAGGCAGAAGCACACCCAGATTTCTCATGGCATAGCAGGTCTCTGCTATTTTCCACTACTACAGTTTTCCACACATAGCTCTCATTTTTTCCCCCCCATTCATAGAATTACACATGAAACAGGGTACGTGATCTCCAAGCACGTGGAGGTGGGACCCCTGCCTGCTGGGTGCTCACAGGGCTCTCGGAGGACAGAGCAAAAGATGGTCCCAACTGCAGATGTAAGCCCAGAGGAGCAAAGTTAACAAGAACCAAGTGCTGCTCAGGATGAAACCCTCTTATGTAGCCTGCCTTGCTTCCACCATTGCAGGCTTTTTCCTAAAAACACAGATTCATGTACTTAAAGTTCCTTGCCTCTTCCTACACTGAGGGTTCCCCACCAACCAGGTGTTTCTGCAGGAAGGCCAGGCACCCTTGGGTGCAGGGCACACATGGAAGCTCAGAACCTTCATGGGGGTGTCCGAGAGGGGCACCTCTGGACTCAAACCGCTTGATCCCTGCCACACTTTAAAAAGCCAGGTACACTGACTGACTCCTAAAGGGCCAAGCTTTAGACATAAGGAGAAACTGAGGCAATACTGACATGAGCATTGCTTCTATGTTACCTTTACCCATCAGGTACCGGGGCGGGGGGGAAGGGGGACACAGAAAAACCCATGCAAAATCAACATACATGGCAAAACCTGCTTTCCTCTGAGGGAAGGAGGGATATTTGCACAAGGGAAGACAAACCCTCTCATACACATGCACAGACTGCACAACAGCCCTGCAACTAAATGACGGTCAGTTCTCACGTGACAGTTCATGCACAGGGAAGAAAGGGAAAAAAAAAAGCTGGTACAAAACCCATATATCAAAGCCTCACTGCCTCAAGTGGGATGGAGATACATATTTTTAACAAATGCCACTATTCCAGTTTTCACAATCCAGACTAAACCCTCCAGTTCTCCAACGGCTGACAGCAATTTAGAAAAGTCAGGTTTCCCCAAATCCTGGGCAGGGACGGGGACATCCTTCTTCCTCCTTCCCCCCATGCTTTCAGGCCTTTTTTTGCACACCACCATCAGGCAAGCTGAGCACATATCAAAACCACTTTTTCCTGAAATAAAGGAAGCAGAAACCAAGAGTCAAGCCATGCATTTCCAGCCCGAGGGAGAGAAGAACAGCCTTTACAGCTCCCACCTCCTTTCCAAACCGGTTCCATCCCCTCCCTGGCTGCAGCCGCTGGGAGCCCAGCCCTCACACCCCTGCCTCAGAGCAGGGGGGAGACGAAATTCCTGGCTCAGCAGCTCGCCTGGTGCTGATGCTTCTCCTGGGTGCCAAAGGCAAACCAGGCTGACTCGGGGCCACGCTCCCCTTCCCAGCCTCACAGGCTGCCGCCTGCCCTGCTCTGCGCTCCGGGTGCCTCCGCAGAAAATTAGCAACTCATTTTATTTAGCAACTAGTTGCTCGCCTTCTTTTCTGTATTTAAATGCATCTGCCGAAGAGTGGAGGTGCCCAGCACGGCTTGCTCCCGGACACCCTTGGGGTTGGACGATGTGCCATGCCACCTCGCTCTACGCCACTTACAACCATTTTGTAAAAATAACTGGTCTTGCCACTTTTACAGCTCATGCTGTTCGTTCTTCATTAAATACACCTCTCCTTGGAAAAACCATTTACTCTAGCAGGAACACCATGCATTTATTACTGGCACAGACAGCAGCCCATAATGTTGACAAATGCTATAATGATTGGTAAAACACTTACTGGTACAGCAGGCTTTGGGCTTAATTTCTAACACACTGACAGCACATAGTGATAAATATTATATTTATTTGCACTTGAGCAGTAACAGCACGCACAAGTGGCCTATCCATGCCCAGGTAATGTCAGCTGTAGCTTGAGGGTACTCCAGAACAACACACCACCTTCCAATTTCTTGCATCTTTTGTCTTGGCCAAGCTTCAAAGGAGAGAGTGGAAATTCACAGCATCGCTTTCCCATGCACTACGCGTGGTGAACCCCAAGAGTGCAGACAGTGGGGAATTCAAGCGAGTTGCACACTTTCTTTTTTTTTCCCCCCCCTCCTACGAACACAACAATTCACCCAAACCAGGACTGCTCAGGGAAGCATGCTGCTTTTGAGGAGGAAAGTTCCCTATTTTAAGAGAAGAATTTCTGGCAAACGGCAGGACAGATAGAGGCGTGCTCGCTCCTCTGGCACAGGAGGGAAAAGGATCCAGCTCTGCAGCACCCGGCTGAAATCAGGAACTTGTGCCCAGGTGGCTGGATACGCAGGTGAACACCCTCACCCTGCAGGTGAGCACCCCAGCAGGGGTCACCACCCACTCCGTAAGGACCTGCTATCATGCCCTTTCCCCTCTTGGTCCAAACATCTCAGGCTTGGCGTAATCCTGACACGGAACAGGGGCTTTTCTAAGGTCTGAAAAAGGCTTCTCTAGATTAAACAACAAAGTAATTTCTTATTTTCTTGTTGCCCGTAATCTAATCACCACAGCGGTACATTCAAACTCATCTTTTTGTGTTTATCAGGACCACAGCCTACATGGGCCTGGTGAAATTATCCCTTCTCAGAGGCAAGGACACGCTGTCCCCTGCAGCGGAGGGGAGGAGAGCCATGCTGTGGGAGATCCGTCCCTGTGGCCAAGTCGGCTACTCCTTCCAACGGGAGAGGAGGGTTACTGCTCAGTAAGCCAAGGGGGAAACCCACCTGGATTTATTTTTTATGGATGCCCGCGTAGGTAGTTACACAAAAAGCTATTTCAAATGAAGTTTCGCAACTGGGTAAACCCATAACATTGCTGTACAGTAAAGAAAAACAGATTTCCTCACGCAACACAGAGAGCTACCTTTGCAAGGGTAATTCATAACAGGTCTGCATTTCAATGGCAAGCAGCAAACGAATGATTCTGCTATTTTTCCCCCAACATTTTAGTAGATTAATAAATAAGTTCAAAGTATTTTCTAGGCTTTCACAAGCTGCTTTCCGCTGTCTCTGAGCGTGCACCCCAGGAAGTTAGCATATATATGTAGAATCATAGAATATGTCAAGTTGGAAGGGACCCATGAGGATCATATATAGTTAACACTTGTGAATTTCTGCTTTCACATTTACAGCTAACTCGGATCGAATGGCATCCATTGCAAGCCATGGCAAAACTGAGAACCCAAGCCCTGGGAATTTGGCTACAATCTTGAGCATCTCTGCCAAAAAGGACCAGGATACCGTTATGGATGATGAAAAGAGCGGGGTGCACGGTGAAAGGCAAGCAGCCACTTCATCTCCTCTCTACTTTTTCCTGGGCCAGTCTTGGAGTTCAGAGAAGCAGAAAATAACAGCAGTAACCAAACACTATGAAAAGCCAGAGCCCAAGAGAAGCAGAGCTATGTTTCCCTGAAACGAGTGGATATTAGTTTTCTGACAGTTTAAATATTGTATTCTGCTTACTGACTGTCAGTAAATTTACAAATAGTTGGCAGCTTGGCTTATGACCAGGACCCAAAGGAATGTCGACTGTAGCAATTTAATGGCCTGTTCCTATCAGCAACAGCAGCAACGTTTAAAATACTTCTCATTGCTAGTGAATTTATCTTAAAAAAAAAAAAAAAAAAGCCAACAGCAGAAGAGATGCTAGTTTTACATTTTTCACCCTGCTGAGGCCTCATATTAGACCATTATTCATTCCACACACCCCCAACCACTTCTCCAAAGCTTTGAATTTTGCTTCATTCCAACGGCTAGGATTGCAAACTCACTGATGAAAATAGACATCTTCTGGCTTTTTAACAAAAAAAAAAAAAANNNTAGTAAAAAAAAAACATTTTTGGTTTTTTAAAAAAAAAAAAAAAAAAAAAAAAAAATCCCTAGCTCCCTAACAAAGGCTTTATCCAGTATTTAAGCAGTGATGAGTCAGCAATGCTTCTACACCAGAGACACTAAGACTAGACATTCTTCTTAAAGTTTCCAAATTTCTTAGTGCCAGAACAGAAAATACACAGATAAAAGCCTCAAGAGACCTGTGTTCTGAACACTTACAGGGCTTGCAATACTCCAGACTCTCATTTACCAGCCTCTTATCACATGGCGTGTTTTTCCTGCAAAAAAGTACTGCAGCTCCCATCCAAGAGGTGGTGGCTTTGTCTCTCACACGTTCACACTATCCCCCTTGCCCATCTCCTCAGAAGCGGAGCAGCACAAGGATGAGCCCGAGCTCATGGTGCTGTGCCGAAACCTCTCCGCTGCCCGCAGCCAGAGAGCTGCTCAGGGCTGTGCTTTTCCATCAGAGATGCGAGATCAGGCTCTCTCCCTGGATGAGCTCCATCCTGAAAGTTTTCAATGATAACACTGATGAAGCGGACAAATTTTTATGGGACATTTCCATCCTGTCCAAGCACAGTCAGTTAGCCAACACCAAAGAGCTTTTGCCAGCACTTGCTCTGCTCCGGCACCGTGACGCACCTCCACCAGCAAAGCGCTCCAAGCACCAGCTGCAGCTACGCAAGGAGAGCATCCCAATGAAACTGCACACTCCAGCTACATGAAGCAGGACCTGGTGAAATATTTCCTTTGCCGTAGTTTCCTCCATCTCAACCTGCTTACCACGAATTTCTGAAACTTAGCCCCAAAGACCGCACCAGACAGGCTAAGATATGCAGTTCACTGCAAAGAAATAAATCTACAGAAAGGCCACAGTTAGTTAAACGAATCAATCAAGAGATCGCACAGGGTGAACTGAGTGTGGGAAATGCATTAAAAAGGAAATGGTATCAAAATAAATTCAGGATGCCCGTCTAGGAATGTGAACTGTTGCCTTCCATGCAATTATATAGGAGACAAATCATAGCTCTGGCTAAAAATGTAAACATCTCTATAAGCAATAGGGGAGGAAAAGTAGGGTATCCAAACTAAAAGGCTCTCACACCATTAAATGTAATCACTAAGCAACCATTAGCCAGTCTGAAAAGAAGATGAAAGGATAATGGAGGGAGATACGGGCTGGCAATTACAGTGGAAGTGAAGTAAGTGAAATAGTGCATATTTATTTTGGGTTTTATTAAACTTCCACAGATATTAACAGCCAGATTGTACTGAGGGGGAGGAAAGAAGGGGGAAAAAAAAAATAACCAAAGCACTGGAATTAGTCTCGGGTTCCCCAGAAAGTCCCTCCCCACAGTCCCCGAGACAAGGACAGACTCATGGCCACCCCAGCTCTAGACCATGGGATGGCACCTCAGGGCGTGCAAATCATGCAACTGAGTGGGAGACTTTTGCCTACACTAATGTGGTCCTTTTGGACCAGCTTGTAAAAGGAGCAATAGCATCAGAAGAATTTCATAGCAACGGCAACAATGAAAACAAAACTTGCTTTTCATAGGCCTAGATTTTGAGGACATCGCCACCTCCAGGAGCAAACCTCAAAGAAGTCAGTTGCTCATCTCTACCATCATGTCACAGGCAGGGGAGCTGAAGCACGCAGAAGTGGAATGACTCGCTGAGACCATCCTGGAGGCCCCCTACCACCAGACCTCCCTGTTGCCCCCACAGCTCCTCCCCATACCTGAAGGATTCCTCAGGATTTTACACAACTACTTCCTCGACTCAAACACTTAACAAACATGATGTCAACAGTCCACTGACTTAAA
>VZTL01016639.1:347-16114 GCA_013400535.1 Scopus umbretta
TCTTTAAGAAAATTTTTTTTTTTTTATTTTATTTTTTATAAAGAACATGATAGCACTGACTGGAGCCAAGTATTGCACAACCATGTGATTTGCAAGTTTCCCAGCTCGCAGCTTTGCCAGTGCAGGTCAATTCACACCTGCCACACTTATGCCATTCTGGTCCTCATGTTGCTTTTCCTCGGTGATTGTCAGAGGTAGAGAGAGTTGTGCGTGCGGCTCCTTCCTTCCCCCCTCCCTCCCTGCTCCAAATGTGTGGTAAACCTTGTGCATTGGAAGTGTCTGCTCAGGAATTAAATGGAGTTTAATTTCTGTCCATTAGGAAGCTGCTATCCACATCGCCAATTAAGCCTTCTATTTAAAGGGCGAGGAGATACGTATGTCTACATCTTAATCACTGCTGCAACTGGTTTGCAGAGACCTTCCCTGACTGGTTCAGTTATTACTAGCAGTGGTGGGAGGCACAGAGATCAGCATGGTTATAAAATCTACCCAAAAGCTAAGCAAATTCTGTAGGTGCTCTAGCGTCACTGTCAGCAGATTTAAAGCTGAGGTATGTCTGTGTTAGGGGACGCAGGGGTGTAGGCATAAAGATGCGTCTGGAGAGAATTACTTGAATTGGTAATAATCTTTTACCTGACAGGAATGAAAGCAAAGCAGGATGCAGTTATTGAGAGGCAATGCTAAGAGATGAGCAACTCTCACCTTGTCAGACCAGACTCCTTGCAGTGCTTGGCTGTAATCATCACTTAGAAGAAGAGAGATGCGTTTCTCAAACAGACCCCAAGCAAAACTCTCCAAGCTTGCTCCCTCCCCTCCACTTTTTTCCTTTTTTAATTAATAATTAGGTTCTTCCTTTTTACTTCCAAGAAACATGGTAGGAAAACCTAAGACAAGGGTGAGCTTTGTCTCTCTTCCCTTGGACACTTCTTTCAGAATAGCACAAACAGTATCAGATTCCCTTGGTGCCTTGCAGCAATGATCAGAGGGCAGGTTTTTCAGGACAGCAGCAACCTCAGATCTGCCTCACTCCAAGCCATGGGATAAACTACTCAAAAGGGAAAACTTCTGTTCTCCAGGGGTGGGAACACATGAAAGGTTCTCCTCATATACACCTGTCTCTTAATTATTTTTATTTCATTTTTTCAAGTACTAAGATTTCCTACACTAAGAGTTGCAGTTCTTCCATAACCTTGCATAGAAGAGGGGGGAAACTGCACTAAAGCATAACCTGTGCATGGTGGCTGTGCCACTTTTCCAAAGGATTCGATGTTTTTTAGCAAACTGTCATGGGAAAGAATGGGTTTTGTGATGATGAGAAACTGAGGGACATGCAAAGGACATGAGTGTCAATGGCCTTCCTAGAGATGGAGAGGAGATTTCAGCTCCTGAAGTTTACCTAGTGCGTTTGTATTTGAATCAGTGTATCTAGGATCTCTCAGAATTGTGGATGTTGGTTTATATATATATATGTGTGTGTGTGTATCACAGTAAAATCCCACCGGAATATACTTGCAGGCTCATATGTCTCCAAACTGTTAAAGCTGTGTTCCTTACTCCGCGCATTTTTTAAGGAGGAGCTTTGTGTGCCAAACCTAACCTAGCTACCTTTTTTAAATTTATGTGTTTTAATATAAAGGGTAACTAAGAAAGCATTTTTAATAAATCGACCCTCAAAATGCATGTGCATATTCCACATGGAAGCTAGCTGGAACATTTCTCTTTCGAGATACCTTCATTGAGTTTTATATCTTTTTGTGAATTCTTCAGAGCATCTACACTTTTCACAAACTCTTTGCAGTGAAAGGCAGCAACACAGAAGCAAAACTAATATCTTGGCTAACACAGCTGCTTAAAATGTTACTTTCATATGATTCAACTTAGCAGAAGTTAAGAATCCATAGCAAATTTCATGCTATAAGTAATTTTTCTCCTAGCATTTTTTTTTTTACATTTTTCTTAGGACAGAAAGAAGTCTGTTCATGTGTTTTTTAGCAGCATAAGTATCCTCACAAAATTTGGGTCTATATGATTAAGAATAATGAGAAGTACAAGTTGCTTATAAAGAGGCACATGGCCTGATATGTACATCTGACAGCCATTTAAACAAAGGATAGGCAGGGGATGTTATATTTGGCACTAGAGGGGTACTTAAGCAAGCAAGCAGAGGCATGCGAGATGCACTGACTAGGAGCAGAAGTTAATGAAGTTCAAACTTAAACGCTAGTCATACATTTAAAAAAAAAAAAAAGTATGTATCTAGTGAAAGAGATTACCATGGGATGTGGTGAAAGATCCAGCACAAGAAGTCTTCAGATCAATACCAGCTGTTTGCTCTAGCTCAGCCACAGGTAACTTGGCTCAATTCAGAAATTAGTAGATGAACTTCTAGGGTCTGTTTTTATGTAGAGTCCAATTAGATGCTCAAAATGGTCCCTTTTGGCTTTAAAAATCTGCAAAAACTTATGTAGAAACAGGAGAAGAGATCAAATAAAAAGCTTATCCTAAACACCAAAAGAAATTCAGCAAGACAACTGTTAGTGCTACTGAGTCTGATGACTTCTTGTCTGGACATTGTGCCTTAGGGCTCAACTTCATGCCAGACATCTGATGCTTTGCCTAGCAGAACAGTGGAATCCGAGAAGAGACTTGCTGAAAATCATGTCCTATTTCCCAGCAAGGAAATCTTCCTTAACGTGGTGGATAATGCCAAGCAATTTTGAAGAGCCTTTTACAAAAACTGTAGTGGAAAACCACCATTGTGGTTGGTTGAAGATAGCACAGTTACCATATCTCTATCAGGAGAATGTATGTACTTCATTTTTGTGGAAAAGTTTTATCTGCCTGAAGCTGCATTTAATGCATTAATATATCTAAAATGTCCCCTATCACATGAACCATTTGGAAGCATGTGTATTAGGATTAGCATTTCCAGATGGGAGACAAGTCAGAAGCATTCTGACCGGGCTGGACGAAGTAGCTGGAAATAAAAGCAATCCACCTGAGAGGAAGGCGGAAGGTGTCTCTTACTCCGGATTTTCACCAGATCGGTCTGTGAGATCTCCAAGGCCCCACCTACCCCTACCTGTACAAGAAATGCTGGTTTGCCCTGTCCACATCTGTTGTATGTGATCTGGATTGTTCTCCTGGGCTCCAGCTTCCTCTAGTCTCATTCCTTGTGTTCTAAGGAGAAGAGGTGAGCGTAGGCATGCAGGCTTCACGTAGTGCATTGCCTAGCGTAGGAAAGCAGCAGCCTGGAGAGGGAAATGGTTCGGGCCGAGGACCCTGTCTCCACATTATGGGACTGGGAAGGAGGGATGGAGCTTACCCTGGAGTAGCTCAGCTCTGGTCCTGTGAACTTGAAGTCCAGCCACAGTTGGAGCACAGCTTCTGGATTTAGCTTAATCCAGCAGAAATTCTGCCTGTGTGCCCCAATATGGCTTTGTGATGGGCACCAAAGTAGTGACGATGTGGAGAGTCCATGAAAATGTGCATTTCCAATTCAAGCTAAAAGAACAGTTAAAAGCAACTTAATTACTTCATAAAAGCTTTTTCAAAGAGATTCCTGGCTAAAATGGATAGTGCTTTCCTTACCCATGGAGCTCTCTGGTTTCAGAGCTCTTCTGGCAAAGGCACTTGCAGAATCAAAATCTTAGGGTGTAATAATACACCCCTCAAAACATGGCACCATTGTCATTCCGTGAAGTAAACCAAGAATTAACTTATTAGTTATTGTTTATTTTGCATTTTATATTTTATCCAGGTTGATTTTAGGAAGTGTTTAGCCAGGACTTTTACTATCAAGTACCTGCCATATACAAATGTGTGCAATAAAAATCAGGATTCTTAAAAAGAATGTTGTCAGATGTTGGGCATCTGACAATGAAGACAAAAATGTCTTATGTCTCCTTATCTTTTATAGGTTGAAGTTGTGACTTCTTTTTCTTTCTTTTCTTTTTTTTTTTTTTAAGTCTTAAGGCACTATGCCATAAAGCTTGTAAAGCAGTTATGAAGTTCTTCACATCTGAATTAACATTTCCCACCTACCTATCTTTCTCTCTTTTAAGTGTTTAACCTTTGTAGATATAAGACTAGTATCTTGGGAAGCAGCTTTTATTTGAGCTTTATTTATATCCATCAGTGGGAGATGCTCAGAAAACATTGGGAGAATGCTGCTCTGTCATGCAGCAACTGGGAATTTACATTACAAAATGGTAAAAATAGTGCAAGGATCAGTTCCTTCAGATGCTGAATACTCATTTCTGATTTTCAAAATCTTGTGTGTGGGTATATTTCTATACGTATATAAATACATGTATATATATGTTTAGGGTTCTTTTTGTTTTATGTCTTCTCTCATTACATTCAATGTAGCTTTATGTTTACATTAATATGTACATTTATAATACTTAAAGACAACATAAGGCAGAAAAGGAGGAGGAGATAATTTAGGCTATATAAGGCCAGGAGAAAGGAGGAAAGATGTGCCTGTGTGTTGGAAGAAAAGCTTGTGCTGTCATTTTCAATCTGCCTTTAGGCAGTTTTAACTTATATGACCAGCATTTGCCATGCAAATCCTTACTTCTCCTGACCCTGGCAACAGTATGGAGGTCAGATAGCCATCCAAGTGCAATGCCAAAGGCACAAACAAAAGTTTTTTTTCTTCTCTGTCCATCTGTGGGTTTTTCCCTTATCCTACGTGTTTATAGGGCATATGACAACAAAGTCCATTGCAGTACTTGCAATAGTTCAAGGTAATGGACCAAGGAATTTAACATAATTCTTCATATGCAATTAAACTGTCCGTTTCATGATTTCTTGTCCAAAATCAGCTAGTGGCTGGATATATTTGGTCTGCTTTTATTCAGAGTGGCAGATGATAATTCTCTGCCATACCAGAACTCTAGGAAAAACATTTTGCCCTGGTTGGGTTTTTGCAGTACAAGGGCTGGCCTAGGTTCAGGCAGGCTAAAATCTTTGATTTGGGGATAATCTTCTGTTATCCGGTTGGGGCTTGAATGTTCCCGTCTCATTTGAAAAATGTTAACTTAGTGTCCCCTGAGAAATAAGCACTCCTAAGAGTTTGGCTTGTATTAACGCTGATAATTGCAATTTCTACGCAAACAAAAGTCACTGATAGTGGCTAGGATTGAGGAAACAAAGTTCCTCTGTCCTTTATGAAAAGATCTCCTCCCCCCCACCCCCAATCTTTAAGTTCTGTTTTGTTCTGCAAGTTTATCACTATTCAAACCAGGTCTAGGGACAAAGGCTCTTAGATTTTATTATTTGTTTGTTTGTTTTTTTAAAGGCATGTTAGGGTTGCAGCATTGGGACATGCTACCCTGCTGGTGTCTAGGGATGTAAAGTGGAGGATTTATGGAAGACAAAAGAGAATAGAGCCTTAAAAGTTTGGCTTTAAAAAATGGAGCCAGTAGTTTGACAGATTGTTCAGTAAATGTTCATTTTATTGAGAATTATAAAAAAGGTGCTTAACGCCTCTGTGCCATTAATATAATACATTAAAAGGTTACTGTCAAGATTAGTGTTTCAGCTCTGAAAATTGACTGTAGGGTTTATGGGCAGCACTGTTCATATTCTACTTGGAAGACGAGGCATCTTCTACTTACCACTTGACAAAACCATAATGTTGTTACAAGGCTTTATACTGAAAAACTTGATAAATAGTAAAACATAAATAAAATCCCATTTGAAAAGCGGGAGAATAGTTCCTGTCTGTCTTATAGCCAGATTTAGCAGATGCGGGTTTGAATGTAAAACAGTTGTGGAAATAGCCAGTGTCAAACTAGTGCAAAATTAAACTTGTGGGGTGTTCTGTTTTCAGTGTCTGTTATTGTTGAAGTACTCCATTTCAAAAGCATGCATTCCTTCCTACAAAAAAAAAATCAGATTCCTTAGTTGAAATTAATTAGCATTCAGAAACCAGATAGCATGTTTTTGGGTATTCATGAGATCTCTGTTTGAAAAAATGTTTTTAACTTGTAGAAATGTGTTGCAACACACAGATGGGAAGAAAAAGAAAAAAAAATCTCTTTAGCAAGCACTGTGTGTAAAAGGAATATTACATTTTGCACGCTCCTGATTACCCTGTGTAAACAGTTTTTGACATCTGTCTTTATAGTTTTCGAGGAGAGGAAGACTTTGTTAAAAGAACCATTTTTATACAGCAGTCACCATTTCAGTCTTGCTTTACCTGTATTATGAAAGCAGATGGTCTGCATGTCTTTTGAATATTTATAACTATCAAAAACAATCTCTTGCTATTCACCCTTAGGCTTATGAGATGTCAGGACTGTTCTGGTTGAAAAAAAATCATCTTGGGTGTTTACAGAAAGAGGATTACATTAAGCTGAAATGACTATACATTTTCCAGTTTAATATTTGTCCATCAGCTGTTTAATCGTATTTAGATAATTGTGTAAATAAGTTGTTGCAGCCCTTGCCCCTTCCACTGAGCAGGCTTGAAGCTTTAAACACTGATGAATGAGTTGCAGAAAAGCTTGGATTTTTTTTTTTTCCTAGTTAAACAACCTGGAAGGCCTAAATAAGTTTTGGTTACAATGCTTCTTTTGAGGGAAATGTTTCATTTGCAAAGGAATCCCCAATATCTAATTCAGCCGGGTTGTTTTAGGAAGCTGCTGTGTCTGTTACTCTGTGCTAAGTCTGTTAGCATGTATTTGTTCTGTGTAAATACTGCAGCCCAACTACCCCTTCATGACGCATGAAAACAACCTCATTCTGCCCATATAAAAATAATTTTAAGGTTATTTAGGGGAAGTTTTGGGACTGTGGGGGTTAAAAGCTTTTTTGACTGGAAGCTGAGCAATCACTGATAACAGATTTTGCTGTGGTTGGTTGATTTGGCAGAAAAGCATGAACAGTTTTGGTTTAGATGATTGAATTAACCTGATTAACATTGTTTTTGTTGTTTTGCAAAAAGGACAACAGTATACTTTTAGCGATGATCGAACAATACTTCACCTGGTTGGAGAATAGTGTTAGAGGCAATGACTCAGAAATGCTTCCCTGGTAGCACCTGCAGCGGTGGCTGCAGTGACCAGCCGGCACGAACGGCTTGCGTCCTTCCTGTGTCTTGCAGGATGCATTAGATTCTGGCACAATACAAAAGGTGTCTGAGTCTACCATTTTATTGGGTTTTGTTTGATGGGCATATGAAAAGGGTTCTGGTTGAGACTGAGGATATTTCCCCAGGGAGTTCCCCAACTTTTCTGAGAAATGATGGTGTCTGGTTTTCAAATCTCTGGTATTTAATCTTCCTGAGAGAATGGGACTGGGTTCAAACTATGCTGGGTGAACCTCAGCTGAACTTCAGGATGAATTCTACCCCTACCTCCACACAGTTGTTGGATGCCTAATTATAATTAACTTATTTGGCTAAAAAAAGAGCACTCGGGCTGCAGCAGATGGTATCATTCCAGAATAGTGGGATTTCTGTGAAGGTGGCATCACTTCAGATGAGATCTCCTGATTCTTAGGACTGCAAGTGATGTGGTTGGGGGCAGGGAGGCATGGAGAGAGGGGAAAGAGGGAAATTTGGGACCTTGAAGTCTCGCAACTTACTTTCAAGGATAAACTTCTAGGAGATACTTTTAAGACTGCGGATCTGTGACCAGTTTTTGTGTTCTATCAATTTTCTTTGCAACTTGTGAAAAAAGAAATCAGATTATGAGTGATGAATGTGATGCATTTGAATATTTGTGTGATATATTTATATTTGTCATCCTTGTACATGGAAAACATCTGCCTCTGTGCTTCACAGATAAGGAATGCCTATGTACAGTAGTACCTGAATATGATGTGCTTCAAATACAATCATTTTCATTTTGATTGATAAGGCAAGACATGGGGAGCTCCTCACATGTAATGACGTGGGAAACAAGAAAAACATCAATGTGCCTCCAGTCTAGGTTGTGGATCTCTGAAGACCACTAACTAATAGGGTTACTCTTCAGTTTTAGGCTCTAAGCATAATGGACATTCGTATATGTAGATTGCCATTAAAACATGCAGGAATTCTGCAGCAATAGGAATTATTATAGGAGTTTCTGTAGCAAAGTGCGTCTTTCTGCACTGACGTGACTGCAGGTTTGATAACAACATAATAAATAAAGCATAGAAACAATGAAATTCAATGTTGTCAAGTTATTTTCTGAGTTAACAAGGTAGTAATATTTTATCTGGCTTGTAAAATTTTGCCTTCAGTGAATTAGTAAATAAATCATTGATTCCTCCTGATGAGGATTCTTAGCATAGGTAATATCACTTGAATGTTTGTATGAAGTGTTCTCGAAGAAAAAGCAGGATAATTTTCATTTTTAAATGTGTTGATAATGTCTGTGGGTTTGGTTTTTTTTTTTACCTACTTTGAAGAGCTGGAGTAAAATCCCAATATTAGCCGTCAGAGCCTGAAATTCACATTGTATCAAAGAAGCTAAAATTCCTAGCAATATTATTTAAACAGACCAGTCCCCTATTTGGCTGCAAAATAAGGTAACAGCATTAAATTTATTCCTGAAGAAGCAGGGGATGTCACAAACTGCCATGTCATTGGCATATCTTCTTTGTAAAATTACATAGAAGGGAGAACTAGGAAATCCTAAACAAATATCTTCATCAAGAATAGGTAATTTACTAAAATTGTTATTAATATGCATGTTTTCATACTTACTAAAGTTATTTGGGTAGGAGAAGACATCTGAAAGGGGCAAAGTGAAATCAGAGGAAACCACCTTGAAGGCTAAATGACATCCACAACATATGCACAAGCGAATATGGGGTGGTGGCCCATTACATGGTGCAGTTCCCCATTTTGCACATGCAGATATGCAGGTTTTGCATGTACAGTAACAGTGCGTTCATATAATTTACCAGATCAGATTCAAAGGACTTTTTAAATCACACCTTATGTATCATGTGCCCATGTTTAAAATGGTTTAATCTATAAAAGAGCTTAAACAACAATTTTGTAAGTATTAGACATTAATGACACTGCTATTATATTGGAAATTGAAATTGGGTTCAGCTGAGCTTGCTTCAGGTCATTCGGGCTAGAGTTGCAGTAGTCTATTAAGATTTCATTCTCCTTTTATACCACTGACAACAGGCTTCTAGCTAATTTCGGAAATGCCAGATTAATATTAAAGAATGGTAAAAATTTTGGTGATTCAGAGAAACATTAAAATAGCTGCCTGGTAAGTAGAGGGTATCTGCATTTGGCATAAATAATACTGCCTCACTCTAGCAGTTCTGAGCCTCCACAAATAGCATGTTACTGACTAATATGTTAGAAAATGTTTATAATAAACTTCACTAAGATCAATAATCAAGGTACTTTTACTCAGAAGCTGAACTAGCCTTATAAAAGAAGACTTACAGTAATATGTATTGCATTTTTACTCCAGACTCCTTCTTCTAGTGGTTATTGCCGTTTGTGTAACAAAGGGTTGGTGCTGTACATTGATTTTGCGACGGCACAGATATAGCTAAATGTTACATGCTGAATAGCAAAGGAACATAATAATCAGGGCTTTGTCTTCTTGACTATCGTTGTTTTCTCAATACGCTGGACAATTCCTGTAGTTAAGCTAAAAGTAAATACTTTCCTTCTAGAAATCTAAAGGGTGGCAAAGTTCAGTCTATTGAAATTACATTTGCTAATTTTGTTGTTCATACATCATATACTGAGTATAATTTTCAAGTTGGAGCATTATCTCATTTTGCAAGGCTTAGTCTTAATTGATTTTATAAAAGAATGTACTGGAACTGAAAGTTTTATGCATTGTAAATTCTACTTTTAAAATTGGTCAAAACTGAGCAGAAGGTAAATTTCTCACTGTAGCTATCTGATATCTCGAGAACCTTTGAGAAAAAATTGTCTCTATCATCCTTTGGTCTATTTTACAGCTAATATTCAGTTACAGAATTAGACATGACAATAAGCTTTTCATGAGCCTGTTTCTGCAAATCACTTAAAATACCCTGTTTAGGAAAAGCAAGCCTGGGTTCATTTTGGATTATTAAATACATATTTTATTCTACTATAAACCCCCTTATTTTATCCTAGTAATAGGTCATTCAGATAAACTTTCATCCTACGATTTTCTGGGGTCTGCCCTGTGATAAGTGGCACAAAGGGAACGAGCCTGGGTAACCTGGGGCATTGCTTGCATTTTTGGAGTCAGTGTAGGATTTGTATGCCTGTAAACTTGTATGGGTACATGAAGGGTCAATCAAATTTAAAAGCAGAAATAGTATGAACAAAATGCACTTTTCAGATTAGTATCTTCCATCCAGAGCCCATCCCATTGCCTGATGTTTCTTGGTCGATAACTTTGTTCTTCCCTTGGTACATCTGATTTTTTGCTCCCATTTACAACATACCTTGGATTGTTTTTATGCTCAATTAATGAGTTTTTTAAAAGGTTTTGGACGATGGGATTAAAAATGCAATATGGTTCTCAAACTCTAAAAATATAATGGTTTCAACAATTGAAATGGTTTGTGACTTGACTTGTACTGCTCTGTATTACAGATTTTTTTTTCTTCTCCCCTTTTCACACAGAGTATGATTTCTTCCATTGTGAACAGCACTTACTATGCAAATGTCTCAGCAGCAAAATGTCAGGAATTTGGAAGGTGGTATAAACATTTCAAGAAGGCAAAAGATATGATGGGTAAGCAAAAAAAAAAAAAAAAAAAATTGCCATGATGGTGGATACATACCATTATGTGTCACGCTGAGGTCTGTCACAGTCGTATAAGAAGCCAGGTCCCTGCACAATAAGTTTAGGATGCTTTTGATGAGTAGATGTAGAAAGTACATATATACTGAAAGAATTCATTTAAATAAATATTTGCTGTTGAAACAACCAAACTGACTTGGGTTGCCAGAGATATAAAGCTGTCATTCTGTAAATCTAGAGATCTTCTACCGCCCAGAATAATTGTTTAAAAAACCTGTTCCTGGAACTGTGACGGACTGATTTTTTTAATGTATGTATTTTTTTCTTGCTCTGGCTAATGTGTATTTGAAGAAACAGGCTTCTATAACTATCACTGCCTTCCAACACAAATGCTCCAATTTTATAAATTCATAGCTTTCTCTAACTTTGGGACCCTGATTTCAATTCATTTTAACAAATACTTGTTATGACAATTGTTTGCTTGTTGTAGTAAGCACAAGTAAATTACTTGAGGAAAAAAAAGAATCTATCAGTGGGGCATATTAATTCTGTAATATCTTTTATCTTTCTGTATTGTCCCTTTTTAAAACTGTTTCTTAAACCTGTTAACATAATTTTGAACACTTCATGTCAGAAAATTTCTACATAGTTTTCAACAGAATGAAGAAATGGGACCTCAATTTGGATTGAATTTTGAGCTTGACTTAGCTTTCAGTATTTGAAGCAAAATCATTCATCTACCAAAACGGGTTCCTTGCCTTTTATAGCTTAAGGCTGTAATGAAGACAATGCATCACTTTTGTGATAATTGCTTGAATTACTATTCCAAGTGAATGGCCCACTTGGGTTGATCTCTACTTTCCGCTAGTGAAAAAAGGCAGCTGCTTTCCTTTATCTACTTTGTACCTTCTGTGCAACACTGAGCCCTTCTTCTGAGACCACCGGAGTTGGTGGTAAGACTTCACTTGGTTTCAGGTGGTCCGTGTGCGAGGCAGCCGAGCACCTGCATGGGGGGGGAGGGGGGTGACCTTTCCGCAGCATCCTCTCCCACCTCCATTACTGCAGCGCTCTTGAATGGGCAACCCTTGCAAAATTTGCCTTACGTGATCTGCCAAGACAGGTTCACCATCCATTCATTCGGGGACAAGGAAACCAGTGCATAGGAAACGTGCGTGTGTATGTATTCCTATGTAACCTAATGCTGGGGGGAAGAGGCTGTGCTGCCCCCAAAGCTGCACGCACGAGGAGCAGCGGGTGCTCTGCTGGGGGACTGATCCGGGCTACGGGCACCAGACATCTCTGCAGAACAACCTGCTTTCTTCTTTTCTTTTTAAATTTCTGCCTGTGATAGGACAGAGGGGGAAGTCAGGGCTGTGGGTGCGAATTCAGGTGCCAATGTCTTCTTCCAGATCTCATCCCTGGGGAGGAAAGGGTGGTTTTGCACTGAATGACTGTTAGTGAGGATCATAATTACAATGAAAAGTTCAGACACTGCCTTTTTTTTAAAAAATAGCCTTCACTAGTACAAGAAAAAATTGCTATAATACTTTTGTGAAGATACTGGAGTTTTGGTTTTTAAATAAAGCATATTTTCTTAAAGCTATTTCCAGACCAGCATTGCTAAAGCTCTAGAATGGAGATTGTTTAAAATGAAGAAATGACTTGCATTGATAAAAAGGAGATTCCTTTACATCGGCCTAGAGTTATTTTATATTATCTTATCATACACAAGAGGGAAGCTGGAAGAACTCTTGTAGTTTAAAAAACTGTGGTGTTAATTAAAAAGGAGGGTGTGTCAAGGCAGATGAGTTAATATAAGAAAAAAAATCAACCATGTTGCAAGTCACTGAAAAAAAACATGCATACATGGTTGCAAGATAAAGCAGCCCATCTGTGTCATTTACATAAATTATACTAGTTCCTAGCAGTCCTATACAATTGATGCAGCATCTAGAAATTAGCAGAGCATGGGGAGGTCCACACCCCACCCTGCTCGTTACAGATTTCCAGTGGCTGGGAACTGCAGATGTTGTGGCAGGAACACCACGGGAGGAACAAAACCAGTCACCGGGGGCTTCTCTCTCTGGTCAGGGTGTGCTTTCCCATAACAGCCCTCCTTACCCTTTGGGCAGATGCACTTATCGTTTCACCTGCATCTTCTGCAGCGCCCGGAGTGGTTTCCCATCTCTCATCTTTGCCCCCTCTCTAGTTGCTTGCTGCCTTGTCTGAAGTCCCCTGCATCCATCGCTGCAGGGATGCACTCTGCAGCCACGCGCTCGTGGTTCAGTTGCATTGCGCCTTTGCAAAACTCTCGGGAAGTTACTCCTTTGCCATATGTTTCCAGCATGTGGTTTTGCCTCTGGTATTCTGCTGGGTCCTCCAAGGGCCCAGTGATGATGATGGGCAGTTTGTTGGATGTTTTGGGTTTTTTTTAAATATTGACTACATCATTATTTGTAGGTAAAGTTTGAAGGCAAATAGCTGGAACAGTGATGTTATGTGCCTGCTGATCTAGGCTGGAGAGTACAGTAAGCTTGAACCTGAATGCGCCTTTCTACATTTATTTTTATTAGCACGTCTTGCGAGGAGCATGAAGTTTGTGATTTTTCAGTCTTATGTTGGCTTTTTCAATGTTTCTTTTCCACCATAGTTGAGATGGATAGCCTTTCTGAACTATCCCAGCAAGGTGCCAACCATGTCAACTTCGGTCAGCAGCCGGTCCCAGGGAACACAGCCGAACAGCCTCCATCCCCTGTTCAGCTTTCTCATGGTAGTCAACCATCGGTTCGGACCCCGCTTCCAAACCTGCACCCTGGACTTGTATCTACTCCCATTAGCCCTCAGCTGGTAAATCAGCAGCTGGTAATGGCCCAGTTGCTGAACCAGCAGTATGCAGTGAACAGACTTCTAGCCCAGCAGTCCTTAAACCAACAGTACTTGAACCATCCTCCTCCTGTCAGTAGATCTATGAACAAGCCGTTGGAGCAGCAGGTCTCAACAAACACAGAGGTGTCTTCCGAAATCTACCAGTGGGTCCGTGACGAACTGAAACGAGCAGGAATCTCACAGGCAGTATTTGCACGTGTGGCTTTTAACCGAACTCAGGTCAGTTGTCTTTTTTCTTGTTTTTTTAAAAAATCTGAGAGTCCTGTCTTTCTCTCTCTATTTAGTAATTGTCACCTTTTAAGTCTCACTCCTCATTTCTGCCTTGTCGCTTCGCTCCTGTGAAGGAACCATGCTTCCTTGCAGGTCCGGTGCCCATGTTGATCCAGTAAAGAAATCTTCAGTGATTGGTTTGTGGCAGTACCCGCTGTTCTTACAGACACCTTGGTTCCTCTCCAGTCGTGGTGGTTTATGAATATCTGAACCTTAATCTTCCCTGGAAAGGACATGAACAGCTCTGTGCAGAGCCATTCACAAAGTCACCCAACAGATTTCCTTTTGTGTTGCAAAAGTATACCTATCCTGACCACATGCATGCACTGAACAACCTGTCTTCTTTCACAGGTGTACCTGAGATGGTCTTTTATTCTTGTTTGCGTTTTTTTTTTTGTTTGTTTTTTTTTTTTTACTTTCTAGTGAAAGTCTTAGTAACATCTTTTCAGGCTTCTGAAAAGATTAAAAAATAAAAACTTTATTTTTAGATCATCTACTCTTTTCATGTATTTTTGTAGTTTGTTGCAAAAACAGTAGTTGCTGAGATTGCCGATGTCCACGTCAGAACATATACTTCAGCTCTTCAATGCAGAAAAAACTAGCCCTAGCAAAGCTGATAAGTAACACTAAAATGTGTTATTTTTTACACCTGTTTTAGAAGCTAACCCTGTTATAATTTATTCTGCTCTATGAATTTAACTTAATGCCATGTTGCATGGAATTTAATCAAGCAGAAATTATGGAAGAAATGTCAGTATATCCAGTGCAAATAATAAGATCTCAAAATTTTATAAGTCTGTTTTAACAGAAAATAAAATCGGATTTTTTTTTAAATGAAGTATTTTAAAAGTACATAGGTAAATTTGCTTTGATTCCACATTTTTAAACTTAAGGAACAAATATTTGTCCATTGTAGAAATGGTAAAAAATAATAATTTGGGCTTCTCTTGAAATGTTGATGTTTTTCCTTGCATAACTTGGAGAATAAAAATTCTGTTTCAAATGCACTGGTAGCAGGTTTGAATCAGCATGTCATTTGTAATTGTCCTGAATTATTACTGCCTTAAAAATTTTTACATCCTTCTTTAACTAAAAGAAAGTAGAGTCATGGTGTGAATTCTCTGTAGAGCTCTGTGTGTATGTGTCTTTCCTCTTAACAGCAGAGGAGGTTTTCAAGATCTGGGTTTTTCACACCGAATTTCATGGGATATGTGAACTCATGCAAGGATTACTTATGTAAGTTAGGTTCAGGCAGTGTCGGTTGTTATATTTACAAATAAGTGACATAGAGTTTTGTTTAATGCAATGTTTAATATTTTAATTATTGATACTTTAAAGTATTGAAATAATAACAGTGGCTTCAAGTTACCATGGTTTGCAGCTGCCATCTTACCTCAGCAAAAAACCAAGCAAATAATTCAGAAAATAAATAGTTTATTAGATATTTACTTCTTTCTCAGACTTGCCTAAAAGCAGATTTTTTTTCTTTCAGCTTCCTTCCCCCTCCAAAGTTACTTGTTTATTTTTTTTTGTCAGCTAGTTTTGCATCCAGCTTTTGGACTCCATCATTTGTGCATGAACAGTGTTTGTTACCTGAAATACAAGGACAATTGGTTCTGACTGGACATTGAATTGATATGACTGTTGTTTAACTCCAATCGGCAACTAAGCACCACACAGCCGCTCGCTCACCCTCCCCCCGCCCCGGTGGGATGGGGGAGAGAACCAAAAAAAACCCAAACCCTAAAACCCGTGGGTTGAGATAAAGGCAGTTTAATAGGATAGCAGAGAAAGAGATGATAATAATAATAATAATAATAATAATAATAATAATAATAATAATAATAATAATAATAATAATAATAATAACAATAATAATAACGATAATAATAA
>VZTL01016639.1:16304-26740 GCA_013400535.1 Scopus umbretta
CCCTCCCAGCTTCTTGTGCATCTCCAGCCTTCGCAGTCGGTACAGCATGAGAAGCTGAAAAGTCCTTGACTTAGTGTCAGCACTACTTAGCAACAACTAAAACATCAGCGTGTTATCAACATTGTTCTCAAACTAAATCCAAAACACAGCACTATACCAGCTACTAAGAAGAAAATTAACTCTATCCCAGCTGAAAACAGGACAACTACAAAAGTTACTAAATATTTGTTTAATTCATCCACAGACAACATGGTTAACCAGCTTGGTAAAATGTGTTCAAAGTGACCCAAAACTGGAGGAAACCCCAAAATGAACGTCGGGAAAAAAATCCCATGAAGAGATATGAAATACATATATAATGTATGTTCACGATTTTCAACCAAATCTACTTGAAAGAACACAGAGTAGTATCCCTGTATCCTACAAATTGTGTTAGCTAGCCAAATTAGTATTTGCAGTTAGCTACATAAGATTTTGCCGTATGTTATGTATTGTGGCAAATGTAGGGAGCAGAAAGGAAAAATACTAGGAGCCTAGGCAACATTAGCCTCAGTGTTGCCAAGAAATATCTTAGCATACTTTTAATATGAAGCGAAGCCCCATTGAAATCAAGAGAAGTTTGTTGTAGGCACGTTTCACCTTTGCAAAACTGAAAATTCTTAATTGTACCCACAGTAACAGCTCATGCACAATTATAAATACAGGTAGAGATACCTGTGATTCTTATAAGAAAGCATTTAAATTTGTTTTGCTTGCTGTACTTCAGAATTTATCTCAGGTCTTTCAAGGATACATCACATTTAACTAAAATTAGGGCAGCACTTCAATAACTGATTATATTTAGATGTTATTTTCTAATATTGATGTAATATCTTTTGTCTGGGTTTTTTTTCTGCTTTTTTTTTTTTTTTGGCTAGAGCAAGTGGAAATGCTTGTTTAAATTCATCTATTTTTTTCTGAGATAAAAAGCTAACTCAGGCTTACCACTGACATTTTTTAAGTTGTCATAATCATATTTGAGCCGTGTCCAGAGACCATATCATGCCGTCAGTTTCTGAAGGCAGAAGATCTCACTGAAACCGGTTAGGAGTTCTGTGCAAAAAAACCCTGGTGTTGAGATACGGTCTCAGATGAGGGGAGAGATTAGTTTTCAGAGTAAACGTTTGTTCAGGAAGGAAGTGAACTATAAACTAAGAGTAATTTAACTTAATGCTTTGGCAATAAAAATGGACTTTGGTTGAATTGGCTGAAGATGTTGGCACCTCTTGTTTTACAGACTAGTGTTCTGCAATACGAGTACAGAATTTGGTGGGGTTTTTGGGTGGGGAGAGCGTGTTCTACCAGCTTAGTGTGGTAATTCAACACCTGGCCCTAATTTCCAAGAATTTTTGATCTGGGGGAAAAATGCTGTCTAGAAATATTTCTGCTTCCTCCCAGCCCAAAGGAAAGAATTTGGTAATATTACTTCTGTGAACTAGGGTGTCTTTTTTTTTTTTTTTTTTAATTATCATCTATTTCTAAGGCAGAAAAAGCCCTCAGCCATACCTCAGAAAACTGAAAGGATGTCCTTAATATCTTCTTGGGTAACTTCCCCCCTTTCCCTTAACTTCAAAATGGTAGTTTCAAAAATGTGTAGTTCTCAAGAAGGTGCCTTGCAAAATTTAGTCAAAGAGTCATCCACAAAGCTATAACTTGAATGAAAATTAGCATCTGTACACACACAATAGAACAATTGTTGTAGGGAGCAGAAGTGGTTTTGGAGGATGGAGCACCTCTCCCCATGCGAAATTTCGCAGTGGTCCTTGTAGGAAGGCTTCAGAGCGCAGTGGAGTCTGAAGTGTTATTTGTCCTTCAGCAGTTGTGATTCCAGCTCACTGGCTGCAAAGAAACAGATTGAATCCTGTTAGCACCTCTTTGTAGCGTACCATGGAAAAGTTTGTTCAGGCAGGATTTGTGCTAGCAGATCGGAGTTTCACCTCTAGCAGGGCTACCAAATGTGTGTACCACTCTCTGTTTGCTAGGGTAATTTCAGTAAATTGAGCTGGTTGTCTTTCGGTTGCAGTTCGGCTGAATTAATAAACGTAGTATTTTTTCCAGCTGATGTCAGTGCCCTGTGCAGACACCTCCGCTCTCTTGAAAGAGCGGGTTCAGTTTTATCCTGTGCTTTGCTGGTCAGAAGATGGCATTTGTCATCAGCTCACTAGCCTGGGTGGCACTGAGCAGCTGCGGGGTGACGGCGGCGTGTGTCGGGGCAGCCCCCCAAGCTTGGTGCCCCGTGCCAGCCTCTGCCGCAGCCTCCCACCAGCAGAGAGGCTCAGCCTGCCCCTCCGAATTTTCACTTAAACTGGGAGGTTCGCTACGCTGTTTTGTTCTTCTTGAGAGAGCTGGAGTGGAGCATCAGCGTTTGGTCGGCTGAACCACCTTCGGAGCCCTAAACAAATAAACAAACTCCTCTACCATTTCTGTCGTGGGTTTGTAAATGTAAACATGAGTCAGGAAGCGGAAAGCTTGGGTTCCCACAGGCGGGTCTGACATTTGACTTGAAGGCGTAGCTTAACGTGGTGGATGGCAGGGTGACATGTACGTACGAGCAAGGAATTGTGTTAGTCATGGTTGTGGTTGGAACTGTAACTCGGGGCTGCCTGTCTCTGTTTGTGTACACTTTCAACCATAACATTTGCTGCATGAACTTGGGTGCTGCTGTACGGAGGTGACCTCTCGGCTCCGTCTTTGCAAAAGGAGGGGGAGTGCTTTTTGCTGCTTTTGCCATGTCTGACTATTGTAATTTTTCTTCTTCCCACCAGTGACAGTTTTTCATCTCAAGGTTTTTGAGTACTTCTCAGTGTTTCTGCCAGATACCTTTTCTCTCCCCCTCCTTTCTACTTCACCCCCATGCTTGTTTAAAATATTAGCTGCCAGGATACATTGCCTTTCGTTCATGTATAATGCCTTTTCTCATATGTGAAAACTTCTGTGTATTTAGGATTGTGCTCATGCTAATTCTGGGCAATTGCTATTTCAAGGGAGAACACTTGGATGCAGTAAACGGCTCCGTGTAATTTTAAAACAAAATCTAAGTTTACACAAAACCACCTTCTCAGGCACTTTTTTTTTCTTCTACTTTCTCTTTGGTACACTTTATTTTCCAGTAAAATGAAAAATGAAGATGGATTATTCAAAATTGATAACAGTAATGGACCATCATGTAATGTTTTATTGAATTTGAGTTCTGTAAATTATGTGGTAGAGAGAAATTTGCCTGCTTAAGTATAACAGAAATTGCCACTGTATTCATATAATTCTTCTCAGTGTAATTTAAGAAAAAGCACACTATCCATATCACTATTGAATAAAAGGTAAAAAGGTGCTATTACACTATCATGACAGCTCTCCTCTTGCTACTAAGCGACATAGATAAATGTGTCTGCTTATAACTTACTTGGCAGGGATCCAGGCTTGTGGGTGGAGCTTGCAAATAATCTTCCACCTGGACATGGGATGGGAGCACCCTGCAACAGAGAGGGATAGCGTTCAGGGACATTCTGCATGTTTTGGGGAGGTTTGGGCAAATTGCATTTTTCTTCTGGGAGCTTTGAAGTTCTATCAGGCTGATAAAATCTATTTGAATCAGTGATTACGTTCAAAGAAGAGACGAACTGGGGGCCAGACAGGCAGTGTTTTTGTTCATATTGGCAGACACTTTCATTTATCTCCAGTTTTAAAGAATTCATAATTAGCTTTTGAAAACCCTGATAATATTATTGAACATTTTTGTGCAATTAGTAATGAATTATACTTGTGATAATGTGTAAACTTTCTTTTTTGCAATGGGACCTGGTAACATTTTAAGAAAATACATTTCCAGTGTGAAAAGAATACAAGGGAGGAACAGATTAGAGGACTCAGCCTGGCAGTGTGTATAAGCTCTATGCAAAACAGCGTTTAGCTTTTATGCAACTTGAAGTGCAATTTCAGATCACACCAAGGCTTGTATCTTGGCAAACCAGTTCAAACCTGGTAAAACGAACAGTGAATTTCTGCACGTCAGCATGGGGCAGGATGCTTTCTTTCTAGGATTTTCCCATTTTACATCTTGCCTAACAATCTTTAGTTGAAGTTTGGTGCTCAGAAAATTGAAGCAGCAGCAATGAAGTAATATTTGAAGCAGGCAAACCGTATTGTAAGACTCTGCCTGCACCTGGTACTACACCTTTTTTTTTTTTTTTCATGTTATTTCCTCACATATTCTGACCTTTAGGTTCAAAGCTCCTAGAAGCAAACACCTCCTCCTTGCCTTCTCCCCACTCTCTCATCTCCTCTCTCCACATCTGTGTCCTCTGCTCTGCTCCCAGCTCATGCAAAGAGTCATGGCAGTGATGGGGGAAGGAGAGGGGAATGAATACTTAATGGCATTTTTAATCAGCAGGAGGTGTCCTGCAGCAATGGGTATACTGACAAACCCAGGAAAAATACAAAAAACAATTTTCTTTGTTTACTTATTTCACTGGGGGGGGGAGTTAATACAAGAAAAAACAGCCTTTTCTGCTTTTTTAGCTGCCCACTGTGTGGCAAAGGCTTATACGAGCAAATATTTTCTATTATGGGTTAAAGTATTTTTCAAGGACATTTCCTGTGGCTGACAGTGGGCTGGCTGTTAGTAAGGAGTCTCCTCTCCTGCCAATGATCAGTCCACTTGAGTTTAGGGTTTTTTTCTTCTTTCTAATCCTGGTGCAGTTGTTTTCAGCACAGTAGCAGTCAGAAATCACATGTTTTTACACCTCCATCATACATCCTGTGCTCTGCAGACAGCTTTGCCTTGTCTCCAGTGGCACAAAATCATTTTTTGACCCCCTTGGAGGGTGGGTTGTGTAACCCTACCACTGACAAACAATAGTAACTGTGGGTTTGAGTACTTAGAAGTAGGAAAAAAAAACGGTAGACAAAAATTTAATTTCCATCTTTGCCAATATATTATTAGACTAATCTCTAAGAAAAAATTTAAAACTTACACTCCACCCAAATACCACTTTTGTCTGTAACTCACTTATTTACCTTCTGAGTAGTTTCTGCCTGGGTATCAGCAAAGAGGAGGGATGAAGAATAGTGGTAAGAAAGCATCCCCCAAGATTTTTTTTGGTTTTTTAAATCCCTCTCTATTTTTCATGCTTAGTGCTGGAAAGGCTGTTTGTGTTTTCCATCCCATTTCCCTCTTATGTGTGCAGGCACAGACAGGGCCATGAGGACCACACTGGCCCCAGTGTAGTGGTTAGCACCTCCATCCTCATCGTCCCTGAGAGAGAGAGGGGTGACGGGGCAAATGCAGAGCTCAGAGCCGCACTGGGTGGGCCCTGACCCTGCCTAAGCCTAGCTGCCTGAGAGCAGTACCTCTGCCACAGCACCTTTGTAGGGTGCTTGTGCCCAATAGAATAGGACCTTTGGGAGAGCTGAGCATCATGCTTCTCTACAGAGGTGACGGGAGCTGATGCTTGGGCTGTAGCTTTCCGTAGCACTCCCTTAGGAATGGAGAACTTCAGTACAAATTGCTCACCCCCCATTCACCCCTCCATTATCCCAAATAACTTATAACAGTTCTTTAGGAAAAGAAACATTGGGTTGTGTTATTTCTTTAAAATCACATCCATGTTATCTTGTTACACTAGCAATAAAAGCCTCTCATACCAACCCTCTCCTCGTCCCAGCATGGCAACAGCATTTATTCTAAAAAGAAGTTCACGTTTGCTTTTGCAAAAGTTAGTTTTCCTATCACCACCTTGTTACTTCAAGACAGTAGAGCATTTTATATGCCTGACATATTTTAAAGGAGAATTTGGCAGGGGGGAGATTTCAAGAACCTGTTGACATTAAAGTTCTAGTTGCACTCACAGGTACATAAATATTTCATCTTTTAGAGTAATAAGGTCCCAGACCACCAAGCCTGCTCCACTGCTGAGAACCAAGATGAAATGAATACGTAGGAAATCTGGTGTGGTCTTTACAAGCTGCTGGCAGCATGCTATCATCTGCAGCCTGCCCATCTCTGGCTTGCTGCTGTGGATGCCCTGTATTCTGGTCTCTTCTCATTCCCCACTGCTTGCTTTTATCTGTCATTGCCGGACTCTGAAAGTGGTCAAAGGACAACAATGGTAAACGGATTTAGGAAATGGGACCTGCACAGCAGGTGCTCAAATAAATAACCCAGGCGATGGACTGGGTGAGGACTAGGATTGTCGTGGTGAGGAGAGGGGGATGGTGGGAGGAGGAGAAAGGTGAAGGAGGGGGAGCATCCAACAGGAGCTTCCTGACTTCTTGTTAAACTCCAATATACAACTCTCAAAACAAAATATTGACTTATAAAAAATACGGACCTGAATCAGTTAAGCAGTACTTTAGGAATGTTGTGAGTTTATCGTCTCAGATTAGTTGTGAAATATCACTTCCTTTCAAAAAGCTGTTTAAGTTGCTAGAAACGTGAAAAGCCGTTTCTTTAGGTTGGCTATGTGTTTTGTTTGGGAAGCCTGAGAACACCCCAGTGTCATGCCTCTGGACTATCTGTATTTCACTTGTTCTGAACGTCTTATGATTGTCTGGCGACTGTGAAAGATTTCATGGCAAGTTAAGCCAATAAAAGGAAGGAGACCTATTAGGCAGATTCAGTTTATGTTGTATGTAAAACAGATGCTTAATAAAATTAAGGGTACAATTGAGGCTCTCTTCTCTGCTACCTAAATTGCCATTAATATATTCCTATGTGGAGTGAATAGTGCATTTGCTGCTCTTCTTCTCAGCCTGGTGGAAAGAAGAAAGCGGACTGATAAGTAGTGGCTTTGCAGAGCACGGTTTTATAGGCGATCACCCAGGCTAACTCTCCAGTGTATTTTTTTTCCTCCCTCCCTACAGGGCTTGCTCTCAGAAATCCTCCGAAAGGAAGAGGATCCCAAGACTGCCTCGCAGTCCTTACTGGTAAACCTTCGGGCTATGCAGAACTTCTTGCAGCTGCCAGAAGCTGAACGTGATCGAATTTACCAGGACGAAAGGGAAAGGAGCTTGAACGCAGCCTCTGCAATGGGCCCCGCGCCTCTCATAAGCACACCGCCTAGCCGGCCTCCACAAGTAAACCACTCTCTCTGTCTTCTGCATTTGCTCATTGTGCTTTCTCACTGTCCTGCTGGGTGATACCTTTCTTAAAAAGAGGAAAGCTTTTACTGTTGCATTTTCTAAATGCTCGTAGAATCATTATTTGCAGTGCATATCACAAATTAAATTTAAGAAATATAATGGATGATAGTAGCAGTTTATTACTACCTATTTTCTAGTTTTAAGATAAATTCTATCCATTATGGCCCCTGCAGAGTCTTTTGCTCATTTTATTGAGATACGAGCTTTACTGGGCCTGGAACATGCTGGCTTTTAGCTGTCTTTTTCTCCTATAACTCTCAGGTGTTGTTTTTAATGTTAGAGGTTCAAATAGGGATTTTGAAGGCTTTGGACCGCTAAACTGATCTGGAAAGAAGTAAGAGTACATAGTATTGTATTAAAAATTATCTTACAGAAAATGAACAGGTAAAACTAAATGGCTGGGGGAAAGGAGACTCCACCCCAAAATGCTGGGCACACTTTCACCAGGTTGAGCTACTGACAACTGGATAACGTAACACGCTTGCTATAGCTATCACTCTGAAAGATTGGGATGTGTTCACTAAAGCTTCATGTAGTATTTGTTCAAATTAAACTCCTGTTGATTCCTGTACGATCTAGTGGGACTGTTGGTTTAACTCTCCCCAAATTGCAAAGTTTGATAGAGATCCAGAAATTCAATGGTGTAGTCCTTGTGTCTGTCAGGGAAACCGATGTTGGTTTTAGGGTATGTGAGAAATATAGGTGTGAGCCATGGGAATGCATAAGATTTCCACAAAGAACAAACATGGTTGTGAATGAAACACTGCAAAAAACAGTGTACCTTTTCTGAAATACTCTGCCTTGCTGTGGCTCAAGGTTGTACCTATGCGAGAACAAAACAAACTGTTCTACGGATATGTAGGAATTGTGCAGTATAGACAGTCCAGATTTGCTCTACCAAGCAAGGCTTTGGAATTGTGGGAATTTTGTGATGGTTGAGTATATAAACACAGAGCAGTTTTTTACTAACCAGGCTCAGGCACATGCCTATGACTATATTCCATACCCATTCTGAACACTATAAATTCCTCCAGGTTATTTTTCTAATTTTCCTGCAGCTAATGGATGCTAAGGACCACACTGAAGTAACAAATAACAAAATCGTAGGAAAAGGGAGGACAGAAGATCGCTTTGACCTGCTGCAGTACTTTTCACAAGAAGAGAAAAAATTTTTAGCAGAAAGAACAGACTGTGCTCTTGGTCTAGTTTTCTTATCATTAACCGAGTTTAGTCTGTGAAATCCACTACAGATACTCTTCAAGATAAAGGATGAGAATCTATTTATGTAGTAATGCTTTAGTGGGAAATAGTTAAATATAGATAACTGTGTTTAAAATAACAATTGAGTTTGTTTTAATATCTGTACCTGCTCCCACAGCCCAGGTAATTCAGAGCAAAAGCTAACCCTCCTTCTTAACTTATCTCTTTCTGCCAAGGTAATGTCTCACTCTGTCTCAAGTGGTCTTGGGCAATTTCACAGCCAAAGAACAGAGTTAATTACAGGACTTTCCAGAAGGATGTCAAGTCAGAGGTAGTCCTTGTATTGGTTTTAATTCACACTTTAAACTGTATAAATCCCTTGCAGCCAGAAAGAAAGTGAGACTTAGGGGTTTTCTTAACTGACAAAACATACTCTAAGTCCAAATGTAGGGGTTGGAGGCGGAGGATCTAGCTGTCTCTACTGTGCTTTTGTTCATAATTACATTTCATTTTTCTAGTGGGAGTCAGGAATGTAGTTAACCTAATCACAACGGTTCAAAGTGGAAACAGCATATGGTTTTGGTTTGATCCTTTTTGAAAGGAAAACAGGTTAACAAGGAAACGTTATAGACTAATACTTGAGGACTACAGAACAAACCAGTTATTTTTCTAATTGTTATATTGTTCTCTGTCATTCAGCAAAACACATGCACTTTACCTAGTGGATGGACCGAGCATGTAGAAACCTCTGAGTTGGGATTCTGTGCGACCTTTTTACATTTTGCCAGAATTACCCACCTATAAACACATGTTGCACTTGCCACCTGCTACTAAGTGTGAGCCCTAAGTTTGAAACCTGAAATATCTGTATTGCTAACATAAGTACAATATTTAATGCTAGAAATAATAATGAAATTATTCTCGTCGTTGCACTGGCAAGTATAACTTTACAAATCATAGCAGAAATAAATTATAGTCGGGATACTGCAAAATTATTAATGCAAACTACTACTCTGATACACCCCCAAATGTCCACAGATTATTGAATATTTGATACTAAGGAAATAAAACCACTAGCATCCTTACTACTAGATTTATTATAAGCGATTATTTAAAGTTCACTATACAGGAATACAGCATAATATTTTTCTAGCTTAGCTGTGAGCTCCTTGGATAACTATTGAAAGACAAAACAGACCGTTTATCCTGACAACAGAATTTACACAAGAGCCAACATATTTTATATTAAATCTTTAGACCAGTGTAACATTTGAAACAATTAAACTATGAAACCATGAAAAATGGGAGCTAATGTGCCACACATGAAGGTTTATTTTGCAATTGCAAGTTATCAGTTTCGGAAGGATGTGAAAATAAACATCCTGAAAAGGATCTACTTTGCATTTTTGTGTTGCCAACTGGTGGCCAGACAGTAGAGCAGACTTAACCATTTAGAAGCTGAGCTTGTTCTGTGTGAATTTTGCATACCTTTGCATGGAAAACCAGAAAGCGTGACCTTGGAGGTCTGATAGGATAGTAGGAATTCACCAAGCATAAACCCTGGTGCCAGAGTTAGAAGAAACTGTGTTGAATTTATCTCACTTTTACAGCATTCTTACTAGTTGCTACTTGAGCTAATGTATCTGGATTGTTTCCAATTCTTTTCTGAAATCCTTTAAGAAGCTCTTTGTCCCTCTTACTTCTCCCTTTCTCTCTGACTTAAACAAAAAAGCAAAATCTTACTTTTATTTTTGATTGAAATCATTAGCCTCTAATGCACGAGCTTTTGGGATACGTGTATAGCCCTCTAAGCTGGTCAAGTTGTAAAAGTCTGCTACTATCTTCCACATTGGCGGACTGAGTGCAAGGAGATGGCATACACAAGAATTTTTCCCTTGGATGTTGTTCATATTGCCACCTCCTGGGGCAGAAGTCTGCCTGTCAGGCTCTTTCCTGGGGCAGTAGAGTTTATAAATATTAGCATCTCCATCAGGAGACACAATTTAACCTCTCCAACCTAGAAGAAATAAAATAAAAAAAAAAAAAAAGGAAATTGCTAG